>PVJI01010679.1:14583-59399 GCA_004026765.1 Micronycteris hirsuta | reverse complement strand
GCAGGACTTGGAGACTTGGCTAAACTTCCAAGCCCAGACGTGGCTCCCTGGAAAACCAGCGGTCACCTTTGGCAGCTTGGCGCGCGGGGGCAAGAAGGGCATCCCTGCCTGTCAGAACCAGGGTGGTGGGGCTGTGTGGACGTGGCCCATCCCCGGGCTCCTGTCCCGCCTGAACTTTGGATGCAAACACGGGCGGCCCCGGGCCTGCCGGCTTCCCGCACCCGCCTCTGCGCCTGCCTCCCCGGGCGTCCACAGTCGCTAGCGCCCAGCAGGACGTGGGGTGGAGGGCCTGGGTTCCCGTAACTTTGGGCGCCAGCAATAACGAACCCGCCTGGACCGAGGACCCACCGGGGACGCTCCCCTGGCAGGTCCGGGGACGGTGACCTTCGGACCGGCCTTTGCCAAGTCTAGTTCTTGGGCGCCCGTGGGCTGAGCGTGGCCTGCGGCATCTCCGTGGAGTAGGCTCAGATTGCAGCTCGCGAAGCCGAACCTGTTTGGGAACCGGGTCTCTCTCGTCTAGTTTCACCACCTCACAACCTCAGGCTTTGGAACATGGTTCTGGGCGCGCTCCGCGGAAAAGTTTCTCTGGCCTCACTCAGCCTAGCGAGTGAGTGTCGGGGAAAAGCTTCAGGGGGCCAAGGAGACTCCAGTTCGCAGGCAGATTCTTGGGCGAAAAACTCTTAGAACCTTTATGGGTGCCGGAGGTGATGGGCAACTTTAGGAACGCCATTCCCGGCGTTTCGGTTTCAAAGCCCTGGGCCTACTGTGAAGGATACGCAGCCGCTGCGGGGCCTAGCTGGGTGGCCTCAGGCCCCCCGCCCGCCCTCGGTTGTAGGCTGTGTGAAACAGGAGGGTTGGGTGGATTGTGGGCAGTGCCAAATTGTGAGGGAGGAGGACAGCTGGAGGTGACTGGCCCCCACTCTGGTGGGTGAGGTGGCTTGGAGGGGCCCTTAAATGAATACATACAGATCTGATCGCCTCCCTCCTTGTCTCAACACCCCCACCTCCCACCACCCAGGTGCAAAATTCTGCCTGCATGCTTTCCCTGGGAAGTGACTTCTGGAAAGACGAACGCCACCCAGTGGGAGGAACTGGGGATTCCTTGGGGAAGGGGTCCCCCAGGGCAAGTATCTGACACACCCAATGTTGCTGGGTGGAGCTGGCAAGGAGTTTCCTCGGTGGAGGGGGCGGTGGGATGAGGGGCCAGAGTCCTGACCTCTCCCACTTCCCATTTTTCTCCCAGGGGTGACTTAGCTTGACGCACTTCCTTTTTGTTCATTACTGGCCCGCTCATTTAACCTCTCTGTGCCTCAGTTTACTGATCTATGAAATGAGGGCGGGCAGTAGTAAGTAGCCTTTACAGTTGTTTTGAGGATTAAATGAGATGATGCATAGGAAGACTTTGGCACCTTGGCCTGCAGGTAAACTCTTAATAGTTATTGTTATTTCTACTGTTATCATTAGCTGAGTGAAACCCCTCTGTTTAACTTTGAACAAGGGACCTGGCCTTCACCTCATCTGTAAATTGGGGCTGATAATAACACCTGCTCTTAGGAAGGTGAGGAGGATCAGGTGAGCTAAGGGTTAACACACCAGCTCTGGTGTTCTTAGAACGGTGCCTGGTTCATCCTCAGTGTTAGATGGATATTGGTTCGTTGCTGAAAATGTTGTTTTATTTAAGGACCTTTTGGGTCGGAAGGGTCCCTAGATCCTGTCTCAGATAACCTGGCACCAGGTATAGGAATCGCTTTGACAATCCCTTCAGGACCATTCCTGGAAGGTCCTTGCTTGCCTCCAGTGACCGAGAGCTCGCCAGCACTGCGGCAGCCCTTCCGACAGGCAGACAACCTAAGAAAGGAATCCCTGAACTGCAGTTGCATTTTACCTCCTTCTAACGTCTACCCTTTGAAACCCTGTTCTCTCCTTGAGGGCCCACTGTTCCTGACTCTCAAGTAGCGGAAAGTGGTTGTCGGGTACCCCAAAAGGATGAGGAGCACTCATTTATGACCCCTCACCCCCACAGCACCCCAACACCTGGCCGGGTCCCCCGTCCCCAGCTGAGCTCAGCTTCCACCTGGCTTCCCAAAGCCCCTTGTCCTCAGTGGTGGGAAATGGATGTTCAGACAGCTAGGGGGGTGCTTCCCACCCTCACCCCCCAGGGACTAGGATGGTGTCATTTGGGTGTTGGCCCTGGAATAGGAATGTGGGGATCTTGGCAACCTGAGGACAAAGAAAATGCAGACAGGCTGCCCCATATCCCGGGTGCAGACTCTTTCCCCCCCCTCCGGTCAGGGTTCTGCTGGTTCATTGGAGGTTCATTCAACAAATGGTGGCTGCATTGGCTGGGGGTGGGGACCCGTATTTAACCGAGACCCTGGCCCTTTGCAGCTGACATTGGTGGGGAACCCAGAGGGGCTGTTCCAAAGCAGGTGGGCATGGAAGGCCACTCCAAGGAAGTGGCATTTATCGGAGGCCCGAAGGCAGTGGGGAGAGTGAGGCAAGACCTGGGGGCAGGTGGCTGGCCTGTTGGGGACTGTGAGGTCAGGGGCTGGAGTGGAGTGTGGGAGATGATGACAGATGAACACCGGTCAGGTCGGGGAGGACCAAGGGCCACAGGGGGACAGGGGGTGTTGCACAGAGGGGTGACCTGAGTTGATTTGGGGCTGTGCTGAGAACAGACTGCAGATGCAGGGAGGCCCCGTGGCAGTGTGGTGGCCAGAACATAGGGCGGCGGCGAGAACAGAGCGCAGGATGTGCTGATGGATTGGCGATGATGCGGGAGAGATGCAGTTCAGGAGGACTCTGGTGAGGCAGTGACGGCCCTAGGGCCAGGTGGTGAGTTTTGTGCAGGGGTCGCTGACTATGTGCGCTTGGAGCCCACGCTTTCATAGGTTTGACAAATCAAGGGCCCGCTTAAGAAGATTTCACTTAAGAAGAATTTTTACTTGAAGGAGAAAAAATGTGGCCGTCACAGACCTCATCCAGTCCCCTAATGTAATGACAAGGAAGTGGAGACTCCAAAAGAGGAAGTGCCTTTCTCAAGGACTTGGGAGCCCCAGGTAGAGCTGGCCCTAGGACTCTGGGCTCTCAAGCCTGGGGTCTGCAGGGGGCTGCCTGTGTCCTGCCTGCCATAATGTGAGGGTCTTGCTGAGCCCTTGAGAGGAGCCCCTCAATAACTACAGCTGCTGAGACAGGGGCTCTTCTAGAGTGGGGCCCACCCAGGGACCAGAGATGAATTCAGAAACCCAGGTTTTAGCTCCTGCTCTGCCCACTGACCTGGGCCTCTCTGCTTCCAAATGCTCCTGGGTGGTCCTGGCTGGCATTCACCTTGGAGACCCACCGCCTTCCCGGCCCTAAGAGAGACTCTGGCCTGCAGGGTGACCAGCTCAGATCTGCACCTCTGGGCCCCGAGAAGCCCCCGCGCACCCCCTGGGAAGCATGTGGGGTACAGAGGGCGGGGGAAAAGGGTCTGTTTGGGCCTTGGCGGTCTCAGCACATTTGTCCCTGAGACCCATTTGCCTCCTCCCCACCTCCCCACCACTGGAAAGGCCCTGTGTGGGCCTGGGGCCCTGTTTAGTGATCTTTTCTGAGGCAGCAAGTGTTAAAGCTTAAAATGTTCCAGGGACACCTGCATTTTAATCCAGGAGATCAGAACATCAAAACCAGACACCAGCCAGGAATGGGTGTGGCATTTGCAGCCCCCCCCTCCCCCCGCCCAGGGCTCCTCACGGCCCTCTCAGGCCTCCTGGGAGCTCCATTTTCCAGACAGGGGTCTGAGCTGTCCCGGGTGTGACTGTTCCCAGCCACCAGCCCAGAGTGAGGGAAGGAAGGACAGATCATGTGACAACCGCACACTCAGTCCTGCCCACCCCTCACAGGTCCCAACATCACAGATTCGCCTGTGAATGAGTCCTCCTTGTCAGCCCATGTCATCCACGTGACAACTGAGCAGAACTGGGAGGCAGCGGGGGCTGGGGGGCTTGGAGGACAGACGTCCCAAGCAAAGGCTCGGAGATGGGACAGTGTAGAGTGGTCCCCAGGTGGCAGGGATGGAGGCAGACAAGGGAAGTTTGAGGGAGGCTACTTTTGACCTAAGACAGATGGACGGAAAAGGGCAGGAGGAGGAGGGGGCACTGAGGGGACCCTGTCCTCAGGGCCTGGGTCACTCCAAGGGCTTAGAGCACCTCTGTGTCCAGAAAGAGCCCCAACATGGGGGTGACTCTGAACAGGCCCAGACTTTCTATTGCCCCCCGCCTCCACCCCCCCCCCCATTAGGAAGTCACCTTCAGAAGGGAGGGAGGGGCCAGGTGTCATCTCATTCCAGGTGAGTCCGCTTAGGGGCAGTTAGAGCTACTCTGAGGGCCAGCTCTAGAACTTTCCTCTGATAAAACTATTACCCTGAACCTGCTGTTCATCCTACAACCCAGGGGTGTCCAAGCATTGGGTCTTTTCTTTCAGATTGGAGCTAAAGATGAAAATCACAACTTTAATGACTTATCTGAACGGTTGATGTCCCTTCCATTCTGCCCTGCCATGACCCCTATGGTATCATGGTTTTTGCTTAGAGAGACAGATGACAGCTACTCAAGGGCCAGTGAGGAAGGAAGCATGTCCCCCCATGGCCCCCTAATTGCCCTTCAATGCCACAGTCTCATATTTAAAAGACCCTTTGAGGCTCCCTTGTCCTTTGTACCCAACTCCAGCCCTGCGAGAACCCAATGCACAGCTTCACCTCTCTGTCCTCCCTGATGTGCAAAACTGCCCAAGCCTCGCACCTTGGCCCATGATGCTGCCTCCTCCTCCATGAAGCCTTCCATCTACCAGTTCACAGAGATTTCTCCATTGTGAATACTCAGAAAACTTTTTATTTACCGAGCAATTTTAGAGATACTAAATTACGTCCATCTACTTGGATTTTAAACTTCCAGATAAAAGGGATTCAATCTTTTAATTCCATATCTTTCTGTCCTGCAAACAGTTGGCACTCAGTAAAGGCTTAAGGACGATGATATACTGAGTGACATTTTAAAAATCGCCTCTTAGCCTTCTCTTTTGTGTCCTGAAGTAGCTGGACTTTGGGAGTGATTTGCAAGGCAGCCCAGACCTCAGGGTGAGGCCAGGAGCGGGTGGCCCAGGGCTGGGAAGTGAGGAGCCCCCCTGAGGCCACCACACCCCTCCCCCAGTCTGCACAAGGAGGGGATTGAGTGGAGACCCCATGAAGGCCCCGCTCCCAGCAACATTCCCCTCACCCCCCTCAGGCAGCCGAGTCCCCTCCTTCTCTGGGATGGAGGCTGGGAGGAGGCAGAGCCTCCTTACAGAGAGATCCCATATGGTCGCATGCAGTTAGCCGGGTGCACAAGTTCTGGGGGAAGCCCGGCTGGCTCAGCAGGTCCCAAGTGCAGGCCTGCGGTCCACCGGTCACACAGGAGAACAAGGGTGCTGTTGTGTGTGCGGTGTGCGTATCAGCCAAGGTCACCACACTGTCTTTTCTAGGGCAGACCTGTTCTTCGTTCTGAGATTAGGTCTTTTGCCGTCTTAGGCCTCTTTCTTCTATGAAACGATTGGCGAAGTCAATGGCAGCTGTCAGTTTTTCACGTCGCTTTAGGGAGATAAAAGGTTGCTGAGGGAAAGTCTGAGAAACACGGCTCTGGCCGCCACGGTGGAGTGCACGTGTTCTGTGTCCCCTTCCCTGCGGCACCCTGTCCCCGCTGCCTGCCTGCAGCGAGAGTTGGCCTGGCTGTGTTGTCTGTGCTGACTTCGAAGATGCTCAGAGACTTACATGACATCAGGGGGGCTGGAGGATATCTGTGGGGTCCCCTCTGGTGATCTGCGATTGGGCCCTGGGAAGCAAGTCCCTCCCTCTCTGGGCCTGTGTCCCTGTTCAGATGGACTCCGTGATGTCTCAGGCCCCTGCTCGGCCCAGTGGCCTGAGCCCAGAATCACTGGCCAGCAGGCTGGTACCCCAGGGCCACAGGAGTTCACGAGCTTGAAGCGACATTCAGAGATGAGTCTGCCTTCTTCCTTCAGCCTGTGGAACAGTCTAGAACATACAGGCACACTTGCATGAGAGACTAAGACCCAGAAGGCAGACTTCTGCCGCATCACCCTGACCAGTGCCTGGCAGGAAATGTTTTTTTTCCACGCTGAGGGTGTACTTTGAGAAGCTAGTTTTGAAAACCAGTGCATGGGTTTGGGGACCCCACTCTGAGGAAAGGCCCCGCCTTGCTGGTAGAACGGGCTGACTGGGGGTGAGTGGAAGGTGGGGTCAGGGTGACCGGACCTGCAGGGAGCCCCTCCTCTGGCTGTTTTGTGCAGGAGCCGCGGGGAGCTGAGGTCTCTAGCAGCTTTGTGTCACAGGGCTCCCAGCTCCAGGGCTGTCAGGGCTCTCAAGGGACAAGTTTGGAGGGAGGACCCTGCAAAGGGGGTTCAGGCTGGGGCCTCCCCACAGCACCCCCGGTGCTGCCCCAATGTAGCCCACCGTCCCTGTGCAGGTGGGGGCAGCCGGTAACACTGTGTGCCTCTGCTACCCGACCCCCCACCCCATACACACACGTCACACAGTAAAACCAGTCCCTTCCCTCCTGCCGTGAAGGAGAAGAAAGAGGCGGGTGGACACGGAGGAGCCCCTTCCTCCGCCTGAGTATCCACAGAGCGGTGGGGAGGACCCTGCTGACTCCATAGCTGCGTGGCTGTCGGCCTCAGGCCTTTGACTGAAGAATCTGGACGCCACCATCATGGCCTCTGCCCCTGGCTCTCCCTGCCTGCCAGGAAGGCCCTGTGCAGCCTCAGGCACGTCTCCTCTCCATGGGCGCTTGGAAGAGGCCCCCCAGTGACTAAAACCACTCAGGTGGTCAGGAGCTTGGAAAGGGGCAGTCGAGCCCCGAGCCCCGCTCTGGCCAGTAATTCCTGGGGCACCCCTACCCCAACCGGCGCGTGTTTGAACAACACACCCGCCCACCATGAGCTGCCAGTTCCCTTTTAGAAGCAACAGTGTAGGGAGCGGTTGTGGTCAAGGCCTGTCACCGCTATGCGCACAGTGGCAGCTGCAGGCTCAGGCCACATCCTCCGGGGCGACGGTGCTGGCCGGAGGGCCAGGCCCCTGCGTCCTCCGTCCTGGCTCAGGCCAGGCAGGAGAGCCCCGCAGAACCCGCTGCACCCACACCCTGGAGTTCAGGAGAGGGAGGCCAGGGTGGGCACCTTTGATGAGGCGTGTGAGGGGTTGCCCTACAGGGCTTCCTGCAGGACGCTCCCCCGCCACCTGCCATGAAGGTGGCCCCATTTCATCACTGACTCTGGGATCTTTATCAAGGCCAAGGACTTTTTATTCCTTAGGTAAGAGATGGGACTTCAAATGCCAGGCACCAGCCCGGCTCCTCAACTAACATTCAGTACAAGGTGTCAGGGCCGAACAAAGAGACTGAGGTCTGAAGACAGAAGCGGGTGGGGGGAGCACGGGGCAGCCCAGGAGGAGGAGTGGACCTCCAAGGCAGCAGAGACACCGTCCTGCACAGGCTTCCCTGGGGTAAGGAAGGAAGGGCTTCGCACCTGAAACTTACAACCTGACGGTCCCTGGCTCTGGGAGCGAGCGTCCCGGAGGGGCCGCTGGGCCCGCTTCCCCACCTCCGTGTCCGCAGCTTCCTGATCTCAGTCGGCGTCAGAGATTGATACTGCAGCTTCCTCCAGGGAAGTCGCACTTCAGAGTGGGGACTTGGCTGTCTCCCCGTGGCAACTGATGACGGCACTTGTTATGCTTGCTTCTGCCTGGTCTTGACATTTCTGACAGAGCATTCATCTAAAATATATTCAGAGATTCTTTTCTCAACTAATGGCTTTCTCATCCATCCTCACCCATCCATCCATACAGGCACCTACCCGTCTATCCGTGCACTCCTTCCTCGTTCCTTCCCCTCCCTCCCTCCATTCCTGTCTGTCTCCCTCCCTCCCTCCCTTCCTTCCTCCCTTCCTTCTTCCTGCCTCCCTCTCTTCCTTTCTTCCTTCCACCCACCCAGCCACCCAACCATCCATCCACTGAACATGTTTTGAATACAGCAGCACTTTCCAGCTTATCTACCAGGGAAAATAAGAGACACATGCACACAAAGTACAGGGCACTATATAAAAATGTGCGGAGGCCCCATTACACTTAGCTGTGCCGAGCAGGGAAGACTCCCTGGCAGAGGTGGCCTCTGAATTTGGTCTTGAACAACGGGTGGGGTTCCATGTGTATGGGTCTGGAAATAGCACTGGGGGTCCACTGGGCTACAGGTAGAAGAGTTTGGATTTTTCCCGTGATGGTGAGACCACAGGTCTGCTCTCCCCCTTAGAGCTGCGCAACCCTGGGCAAGTCACTGCACCCATACCTGCCAGGCCACCGGCCTCCTCCTCCTTTGCCAAGTGGAGCCGCCATCCCTGCCTTGCAGGCTGGTTGCCATGGTTACGTGAGAGGATGGTCTTAGCCATTTGGGCTGCGAGACCATTCCGGGGCTGTTACCTGCGTGTGGATGGGATGTGTGTGTGTGTGTGTTGATTCTCTCCCCCTAAAAAAACCGTACACTCGAAGTTCGCATGCAGACCCACAAAACCAGTGAAATTTAAAGCATTGAACACATTAATCTCTTTGAGGCTACACCTCGTCCAAGTGTATGTTTCCTTAATTCTGATCGTTGTGTGCCTGCATGCACAGTTTTGATCTGCGGGCGCATTCATGTGTGTCCCTCTTTTTTCACTGCGTGTTATTTCTTACACACGTTTCTGCGTGTCGTGTATTTCTGCGGAGATAGGTTACCTGCCTCCCTCTCTGGTGGCCTCCTCATGTTCTGACCTTTTAATGGCTGCAGTGGGCACAGAAACGTGTCCCTTCTTTCCAAGTCCCCTCAGTTTTGAAAGAAGCTCCTGAAAAACTTATGTAGGTCTAGGGTTTGGGACTATTTCCTCGAAATCTGTCACCATTCCGGAGCATTTCGGTTCAGGGGTGAAGCAGAGCAGGCCCTGAACTTCAGGTGGGTGTAAGTTTTTGTTGAACAATTCTCGATTTCCATGTGATTAAGTTCAGGACAGTGAAATCTGAGTGGGGAGTGCAGTTTTCTCGGAGGCGTCTGTAAAGAGAAGGGGCATGTGTTTCTCTTTTTCCTCTTTCCTGTTGTGTGGAATGAAGAAGTGACAGCTAGAGTTAAAGCAGCCATCCTGGACTCTGAGGTGAACTTGAAAATGGAAGCTATGCAGGGTTCAAGGCATGTTGGAACATCATCCCAGCCCTGGACTGCTTATTCAGGCTTATATATGAGAGAGGAATGCATACCTATCTTATTTATCACTCTTCTTTTAGATTTTCTGTCACAAATTTAACCCCATCTCACACAGAAAGTTTTTATCTCTTGTCACATAGCCCCAGACTATACGCCAGAAACACAAAAGCTGCTTGTCACAGTTACCTGCCGGTCTCCCTCCTGGTGGAGGGAGGAGAGGAGAGGAGAGGCACCTTTGCATCGACTAAGGCTCTTATTTCAAGGATGAGCCGACATTCGCTTTTGTTTCTATTGTGTGTTTGTGAGCTTTCAATTTCACTAGAAGCTTCAGACTAGTTGTTTTGGTTTGAGTTCTTTTTTTTTTTAAGATTTTATTTATTTATTTTTAGAGATGAAGGGAGAGAGATAGCGAGGGAGAGAAACATCAATGTGTGGTTGCCCCTTGTACACCCCCAACTAGAGAGAGTCCTGGCCCACAACCCAGGCATATGCCCTGACTGGGAATCGAACCAGCGACCTCTGGCTTTGCAGGCCGGCACTCACCCCCCTGAGCCACACCAGCCATGGCTGGTTTGAGTTCTGACTCCCAAATTTGGTGCTTTGACAGGGATAAATATTGCTGAGCGTGGCCTTCATGTCTCTTCCCTCAGCCTCAGTTTCCCCCTGGGTCACCTCTCCCTGTGCTCCGTCTGAGGTTGGGTCTCCCACCACACCGGCACAGGAAAGGCCAGGACCCAATCTAAACAGCGTGTCCTTGCTGGCTGCCACCATCTAGCCATCCATTCATTCATTGCCTCTCTATCGAGCACTCCCTGGGTGCCAGGCTGGGTTTGAACTGACCACTGGCCACTGGCAGGTCTTGACTGGTCAGCTCATCTCTCTGCCTGGCCTGGGGAAAGCTTGTCCTGAAATGGCCAGAGCTCGGCTTTCCCTTCCCAGGGATAGTGCAGGCTCCCTTGGAACCTGTGAGGGCCTGCTCCGTGCTACCCTCCCTCAGTCAGGGATCGGCCCTGGGCAGGGGGCCGCCTCCGGCTGCGTCTGAGAGGCCCCAGGTGTGGCCAGGGATTGAACAGGGTGGCCTGTCCTGACAGGCTGGCCAAGGGCCCCTTGAAGTGCTTTGAAAGACAGCCAGGGGGCTTCTTTCCCCATCCCTGGCTCTAGCATCATCAGGCATCAAACTCAGCACTGCCCTGGAGACCCCGTAATCCAGGCCCTGCTCACGGGTGAGTCTGCGGCGCACGCAGGGGAAGGGCTTGCCCCGAAGCCACTTCGAGGCTGGACCCCGGCTGTCTCCAAGGCTCTGGGCAGACACCTCGGCGCGCTCCTTCGTGTGGGGCACCGGAGACGGGGCGGGCAGGCCCGTCACCTTCCCTGGCCACCTCTCCCTCCAGCCTCTGGAAAGTGCCGAGCTCTTTCTCTTCTCAGGGGTTAAGCACATGCCCCCCCATCCACCTCCTGCAGAAAGCCTTCCAGGCTGTTGAGCCTTGGAGGGCTGACACAGGAGGACGTGCAGCTGCAATGCAGGCTGTTCACGGCGCAAAGGCGCCCGGTTGAGGGAGAAACACGCGGGGCTGAAACTTCGTTCTCTTGCCCAGCTCGTGCGATGGCAGGTGGAGGGGAGGGAGGGGGTGACAGGCCTCCACAGGGAGCAACGAGGGCAGAGGCTCAGTCTGTAGCCTGTGGCTAGAAGATGGGGACAGGTTTGTTCCCCGTTTTGAAAACCGAGTTATGCATTGCTGTCCCGGGGGCCAGCCGCTGAAACAAAGTAGCACAAGCTGGGAGACTTAAACCACAGAGATTTATTCTCTCCCAGTTCCAAAGGCCAGAAGTCCCAAGTTCAGTTGGCTACAGGGCTGTGCTCTCTGTGATTCTTGGTAGAAGCCTTCCTTGCCTCCTCCCAGATTCTGGTGGCCCCAGAAAATCCTTGGGGTCCCTTGTCTTGCATCTGTATCACTCCAGTCTTTGCCTGCATTGTCACATGGCCGTCTTCTCCCTGTGTGTCTGTCTCCTTGTTTCTTCTCTTCTTATAAGGACACCAGTTATATTGGATTAGGGCTCACCCTGCTTCAGCGTGACCTCATTTTAACTGGTTACATCTGACGTGACTCTGTTTCCAAATAAGGTCACCCTCTGAGGTCCTGAGCATCAAGACTTCCACTATCCTTTAGGGAGAAACAGACAAGCTGAAATTTACATAGTATGAAAGTGACCCTGTTGATTGTACATTTCTACACATTTTGGCAAACGTTGACCGTTGTGTAACCAGTAACCACCACCGCAATCAAGATATAGAACAGTTCCTTCCCCCTCCGAAGCTCCCCATGCCCCTTTGTAGTCAGACCCTCCTGCCCCTCCAAGCCTGGAGGTCACCCCTTTCTTCACCCCTAAGTTTTGCCTTTTTGAGGAAGCCGCACAGATGCTGCTTTATGAGTCTGCCTCCTTTCACTTCGCTGGACGCACTGGGGGTCCATCAATGTGGTGTGTCCTGCAGTGGTGTTCCTTTGTTGTTGAAAACATCTCACCAGGTGGACACGTCCCAGTCTGTTTATCCATCCACCCACTGGGGCGCATTTGGGTTGTTTCCCGTCTTTGGCAATCACCCCTACAGACAAAGCCACGGCGAACATTTGCATGGAGGGTGCCGGGTTTTGCGTGAGGAACCACACGGGCTGGCTCACATTCAAGTTGCCGTGTGAAGGGCCTGGGGTGGGGGAAGGAGGCCACTGCAGGGGTCCGGATGAGCAGTGACGGTGGCCTGGACCAGGGTCCCGGCAGCAGGGATGGTGAGACGCAGAGCCCCTGGGGGGTATCTAGGAGGACAGAGCCTGGTGCTGGCTTGAGTGGGCACCATGGTGCCAGGGAGGCCACCTTTACTGTGTCCCATTGCCTGCCCTCCCTCTCCCCAGGGGAAGACGGCTGCCGTGGCTCAGACTGGCCATCTGGACTTGTGGACGTTGAGAGGTGGAGCAGTACCGCACAGTGGTTAGGGGTGTGGCCCTGGGTCAGGCTGTCAGAGCTCACATTCCACTCTGTGCCTCAGTTTCCTCACCTGTAAAACGGGTAGCTACTGCTCCCTAATCCATTGAGCTGTTGATGCATTACCTGAGTTAATCCATGTAAGGAGCTTGAACAGAGTCAGACGCCGTCTAGATGTTTAAGGAAAGTGGTTGTGGCCCCCATTCCCCCCTCCTGTCCACACCCTTTGCCCCTTCGGCAGCAAGCCAGTCTGTGGTGCCTGGGGTGGCCCTGGGCACTGTGGACGGCATCCACGTGCGCGCCCTCCTTTCCCAGGTGGGCCCTGAGCTGGCGAGACCCTGAGCTGGCTCCATGCCGTGGGCACTGCTCCCTCCGCTCGCCCAGGGCAGAGGTGCAGAGCCCCACTGTGTGCCGGGCTCTATGGGAACCACATGCAGTAGCCCCCGCCCAGTGGGCCCCTCATAACGACTTACGAGTGTGGGACCTGCTCATGACACAGGGAGGGGAGCGGCTCTCAGGACACCCCCAGGTTTCAGTGGGGCAGAGGCCCCCCGATCTGCCACAGACATCGCCCTCTGTTTTCCCAACCAAATACACGCTCTGCCTCGGACAGGAACTGACCACAGGGGCGGCCAGCCTCTGCGGCTGGTGCCTGGCCTGGACCACGGGGGCAGGTGTGGTGGGTCCAAGTTCAAATGCTTCAGCAGCCCCCGGTGTCCAATGGAGAGTTCCACTCTGAGACCAGGGTTCGTGTCCAGGCCGGGCACGACTGGGGCCAGCCCAACGAAGGGACATTTACAGTCCGTCCTCATTGTCACAGTCCCAGTATTTGTAAATTTGCCTGCTTGCTAAAATGCATTGGCTACCCCAAAACCATGGTGCTTGGGAGTCGTTGGCACAGCCCCACCCGAGGCCTCAGAGGTGGTGCTCGCCCTCCTCGTTGCAGTTCTCATACTTCAAACAAGCGTCATGTTTTCACACTGTTGTGTCTCCTGTTGACGGTGTCACTATTTACAGTGTCCCCCCGCCCCCGCTTAGTGCTGAAATGCTGCTCTCTAGTGTTTCGAAACGTAGGACAGTCGGGCAGGGCCTCTCGAGAAAGCGCGTGTCAGATAAGCTTCACTCAGGCAGGAGTCCCGTGGGCTGCAGACCGGGAGTTCAGCGCTACTGACGCACCGATGGATGTTAAATAAAGTGTCTGTGAACAGCAACGCACATAAAGCGGGGTTACGTGTTGATCAGTGACAAACACGCTGTGGCCGGAGGTTCGCAGGAACCTACCCCTGCGTCCCCCGCGTCCCCCTGGGCGCGGTGGTTCAGGACTCACTAATTCAGCGGTCACGGTAACTTCACAGACAGAACTGCCCCCAGATCCTGAGCGTGGCTGTATCTACGGCGTGTAGACAAGGTGTCGCCAAGGCTCTCCTCTATGCTCTCTGCACGTCCGCCGTCAGCCGTCCCTTCCTCTGGGTTACGAGGTGCCTGCCTCGTGTGCGGTCCGTTTTTCAAATGCCCCTGTCCTTGGCACGTGCACCGTCCCTCCACTCCCTCGCCTGGTCCCCTGTCCCCTCCAGTGAAATTCGAGGCTTAGAAAGGACAGTGCCCAAGGAGAGGAGCGGTCAGTGCCAGTGTTTCATCTCCTGTGGTTCTAATAGAGGAACCTTTGTCCAGTAGAAGAATCAATCAAGGCAAACAAAAAAGTGGGGATTCTTGGCATTCGTAGATTGGACATTTATAAAGACAGTGATTTTGTCTTGAGGTCACGTCAGGCCCCGTTGCCAAGAGCTTTTTGTTAATTGTCACAGCTTATGAGGCTGGGGTTACAGGGCCCAATTTATAGGCAAGGAAACTGTGGCACAAGAAGGGACTTGACCGAAGCTCCCCGCCATCCGTGGCAGGGCTAACACCTGCATCCAGGTCTGGGCGAGTCTGGCGCCTCTGTCTGGAGCCCCAGAAGGCCTTGCGGCCCTGCATCCCGATGAGCCTGCATCCTGGGGGGATGCTGCTGCGACCTGCCCCCAACCCCGAGCCCCACCCAGAGGGTCACCTCCCAGCCCCCTCCCTGAGTCAGCCAGAGGATGGACCAGGTGAGTAACCAGAGAGGTGCGGAAAGGTGGCCGCCCCACCCACCCGTGTCCCCAGGCCCCACCCTCTGACCCCTGTCCCTGCAGTTGCTGGGTGGGATGGACTGTGCCTGCCACACCTCAGTACCATTCCTTACAGCTCCTTAGTCTCCTTGACCCCAGTGCCTCCCGATGGCCCCCAAAGTTCGTGAGCCGGTGTCCTTGAGTCCTCCAGCCTCTTGCTCTTGAAAAGTTACCACCAGTGGCTTCCCTGTGCTAGGGCCTGAGGGGCTATGCACGCCGGGATGGGGGCAGGGGGTAGACAGGATACCAGGGAACAAAACCCTAAAAGGGATGGCGCCCTAAGGCTGGGGTGTCAGGTGGGGACGGGCGCCCATTTTGTTCCTTGAGGTGAGCATGGGCCCAGGAGGTGGCCGCTGCCCAGCGACATGGAGACTGGGCTGTGCACGTGACAGCTCATCCCCCAGTAGGGGAAATGTGGTCACCACAACGGCTAGGTGGGTGGCGGGGTGACTCAGTGTCACCAGGGGTGGAAGGAGTGTGACGCTGCAGTCGTTTCCTGCGAGGTGCACGCGGGGGGCTGGGGTCCACGGCTGCGCCCGGGGGAGGGCCGCTGGCAGGGATCGCCGCCCTGGGCCCCTGAGCCCTGGGCCGGCTCCGCGCCAGACCCCTCCTCCAGTTTAGAAATGGAGGCTCACGTTGTCAAAGCACATCCCCCCCACACTGTGGTCACGCGTCACCCTTCCAGCAAGCCTCTGAAGGAGTGGGGTGTGAGTATCCTTTTGCTCATTTCCTTGCTGAGAGAAGGGAGGCCCAGAGAGGGAGGGAGACTTGCCCGAGGACGCCCAGCCTGACGATCGAGGCCGAGGCCGGAACCGACAGTGGCTCCCTGTCCAGGGCAACGTGCTTTCCGTACCGCTCAGAGCTGTCCAGAGTGAGTGGCGTCTGCAGCGACCACGTAGCAAGCTACTGTCAGCAGTCTGCGCCGGGGTCTGTGCACCTGTCCGTCCCATCTCACAGACACCGACCGGCCAGCGTCAGGATGGGGAGCAGTCAGGCCCCCGGCCACCCCTGGGCGGGGAGGAGACACCTGAGCAGAGATGCAGCAGGGGGGGGGCCTGAGAGAGCACAGAGGCACCCTGCATCCCCTTCTGGGGTGAGTCATGTCCACCGTGGGCTGGCTGCTCCCCCTGCATGTCTCCCTCCTCAGCCCAGGGTCAGGTGCCAGGAGCAAGCTGTGATCTCCTTCCCTTTTCCCCCAGATGATGGGGAACCTCTGAGTAAGCAGCAGGCTGGGCCGGAGGCTGGGGTCACAATGGGACAGTGGGACGTGTGGGCTGGCACGTGTCACGGAGGCTCCTGGAGGCAGGGACGCCAGCAGGGCCAAGGCCACGCCTCCCCAGAGCTGTTGGAGCATCCTGTTCTCTGAGCCCGGCCCATCCCTGGGGAGGAGGAGGCAGCGAAGGAGGTGGGCACGGGCTCTGGCAACCCTGAAGGGGCAAGCCTTGGGGGGAGGGGGGGGTGGGGTACAGAAGGCAGAGCCAAAGACGGCCTTGGCCCCAGCCAGCCACGCGGGGCGGCTCCTGAGGGAAGGGCCCTTACACACGGGACGGAGGGCCAGGCCGAATCTCCTCTCCTGAAGAACTTTCCGAATAGGCTAATGGCTAATGCAAGTAACACTCTGCATGCGTCTCGCCATCTGTATTATCTTTTCCTTTCTTCCTAATTAAAAACAAATCCCACACGTAGTACATGAATTCACACACTGAAAAGATTTGAACAATAGAAAAGTCTAGGCCTGTGTTGTCCAATGCAGTAGCCACTGGCCATGTGTAGCTGTTTCATAAATTAAATTAATTAAAGTGAAGTCACAGTTGCACTAGCCATATTTCAGAGCTGCATAGCCACAGGCAGCTCCATGGGACGCCATGGGGCAGTGCAGACAGAGAACATTCGTCATTCCACGGTTCTTTTGCATGGCACTGGCTTGCGCTAGAGCGTAAGCTGGGAAAACCCTACCGGCTGGAAAATAATTTCTGGAATCCGTCAGTTCCCTTGTTTTATGTGTTTACGTGTGTCTGGGCTTTCCCCCTCCTTATGCACACCACCATCTGACCCGCAGAGCCACGGGGCCTCTGGGCATTGAGACTTTCTGTTTTTTTCCAGATGAGGAAACTGAGGCTCAGAGAGGATTAATGGGCCGCAGGTAAGGGGAGCGTTGGAACAGGTTTGTTCCCTAAGGACAGAGGTCCGTCGCCTTGGTTTGTCCAGGAGGCTGAGGTGCAGCCAGGTGGGACTACCCTGACCTCGTCACACTCCAGCACTTCCCACTCTGCTGTGCGTGAGAGAGAGACCCAGGCCAGCACGTTGGTCCTCGGGAAGACTCGCTCCTGGGCATCCATTCCTCCGTTTTTGCTGGTTCCCCTGAAATGTTCACCCCTCACTTTCTGGTTTCCATAATAGGTCACACTCTGTAAAAATTTGGAATGTGCAAAAAAGTGTGAAGAAGGAGAGGAAAGTCACGTGATCTCAAGATTAACAACCACCACTGTGGAGTCTCGGGCTCTTGTAGTTTTCATTCCAGAGCGCTGCTTCCTCCCGCCTCTGGACACCTTCCCAGGTGCCCCCGGGCCCTGTGGACATCCTCCGTGGGCCGCACCAGTCCAAGCCCCTTGCCCACTCCTCCGTCTGTCTGTCTTCTCTCATCGGTATGCAGAAGTTGTGCGTGCCGGTTGGTTCTGAGCCCCGTGGTGATTGCGTGTGTTACAAGTATCTCCTCCCACTCAGGGCTGGACCTTCAGCCCCTCCGCGGCGTCTCAGGGAACAGCAGACCTCACTTCGGTGCAGCCCGCTTGCCAGTCTCTGGTAAGGGGCGTGCGTGTAAGTGTGCTGTTGAACATCATGAGCATAGTCTTTATTTTCTTCCAAAAGATTTTTTGTTTTGTTTTCCACGTTGAGGTCAGGACAGAGTCTTCTTGGAACTGAGCTGTGTATAAGCTGTGAGGGAGTCAAGTTTCTTGTTTTTCCCCACGTGGATACCCAGTTGTCTCAGCATATTTTGTTGCAAAGTCTGTCCGCTCCTCAGTGTTCTGCCGGGGTCATGCACACATCAAGTGACCGTGCTGCGTGGGGTTTATTCCTGGACCACTCGTGTCCACTGCCCTGCGTCTCCGTCCCAGCACCAGTACCACACCGTCTTAATCTCTGTCTCTTCAGACGGAGACTTGCTGTCCAGCAGAGCAAACCTTGCCCCCCTCTTCACGGGCGTCTAGGCTGTGCTTGGCCCTTTGGGTCTCTGCGCGCCTTTTCACAGAGTACCCTTGGATTCGGGTTGGGGTGGCTCTGATTCTGCAGGTCAGTTTTTGGAGAGTTCACACCGCGACAATATTGAGCCTTCCACTCCATGGATGTACAAGAGCCAGCCTTCCGTCTCTTTAGTCTCATGCTGTGTGTTTGTCATGTTAAATCTTACCTCATAAGCAGGCATCTGGAGGGACGTGGCAGAGTGGTTAAGAACATTGGACTAGAGACTCACAGACGGCCGAGGTTCAAATCCCAGCTCTGATGGTTACTAATTTCATGGCTTTAGTGAGGTGCTTAGCTTCTCTGGGTCTCAGTTTTCCCCTCTGTAAAAGGGGAGCGATAACCAGAGTTACAGGGTTGTTCTAAAGGATGGACTTGCGATGAATATTTGTAAAACAGTTAGAGCAATGCCCGGCACTCAGAAGTCTCTGGAAACAGTGTTAATTTGTTTTTGAGCAGGTAGTATATTCCCAGGATTCACAATAAAAACATAACTTTAAAAAGGACATGCAGTGAATTCGTCATCCCGCCTGTGTGCCCGTGTGCTTGCCCCCACGCCTGCCCCGCTAGCTATCAGTTCCTTGTGACTTCTTTCGGGGCTGTTTTTGCAGATGCCAGTCACGACTCTGCTCCCCAACGAGGGAGCACAGTGTGCGCCTGCTGCCTGCTCTTCTGGGTACCCTCGTCACCCAACCACAGGGCCTGGAAACCTTCCCCTCTCAGTGCCCAGAGACCTTCCTCGTTCTCTTTTTCGGCAGTGGCGCAGTATCTGTGTATTTACTTGGTCCCTTTGTGGTGTACAGCTAGGCTGTTTCCAGGGTCCTCTCCCGTCAGACAAGGCTCCAGAGACTCCAATGAGCCCTTCCTCCCTGCCTCGTGTTGACAGGTGCAGCCCTGTCTTCTCTACGGTCCATATTAGATGAGATATCTAAGATCGCTTTCTCTGCAGGCCAGAACAGGTTCAATGTTTCCAATTTCGTGCATGTTTCCAGTTTCCAAATGTTTCCAATCCTGTTATTTCCTGAGCCACTCAACCACTGATTAAATGTTACTGAACCCCTTTATTCTGTGCTGAGCCGGAGCGTGGAGTTCTGTGCTCGAGTTCGGGGAGGAGACAGGCATGTGAGCAGCGCTGTCGCTCACTGTTGGATTGCTTCCAGTTTGGGACGGCTGTAAGTCACGTTGCAGTGAACGTCCTCGTCTGTTAACTGTATTTGCATTTTTTAAATATCTCTGAGACAGAGTCTAGAAGGGCAATGACCTGCAATGTGCAATCTTAGCCAAAACAAGAAGGCCGAGCTTTCTAGATCTGCTGGTACAGAACCCAGCTCAGTTCCACATGTGAAATCCCCTGAACCAGAACCTTGCTTTTTCAAAGTCCAAATTGCTTTCATAGCTTTTTGAATGGGCGATATAGTCACATGGCTCAAATTCAAAAGTACGAAGGGGTATGCAGTGAGGCGCCTGCCTCCCAGCCCTGCCGGTCAGCCCTCAGTGCCCCGCACCCCAGGGGCACCCTTTGGTGTCTCTCCCCGTCTCCCGGCGGCAGTGGCCTCAGCTCATCGCAGCACACGTGTCACCTCTAAGCTCGGGGCCTGCCCATTGTCCGTGCTGACCTGGGTCCTTGTGTCCCAGCCAGAAAACTGGTTCCCCGAACCCCATGTTCTCCAGTAACCGTCTCCATGCGCAGTGAAGTTTCTAAGTTTGTTTTTTGTTTTTTTGTGGGGGGAAGGGAGAGGAGTGTTAGCTACTCTCACTCTGTGTAACTATTATCGTAGTGATTATTACGATAAGTCTGAAGTGGCGTCTGGCCCATAGTACATGCTCAGTAAATACTTGTGGGGTGAATGCCCTGCTGGGCACTATCCTGAACTCTTTACAGCAATCCCATAAAGTAGTAATACTTACATTTCCCCTTTTAAATGTGAGAAAATTAAGGCCGAGAGAGGGTTGGTCACTGGCCAAGGCAGCCGAGCCGGGGCTCTCGCCCAGGCTGTGGGTTCCCAAGCCCACGCTTAGACGTCCCAGCGAACACAGCCTCGCCGTCGCCCAGCGCCTGGCCACACCGCTCTCGGGGAGTGGACAGTCCTGGCCTAGTGGTGGTGTTGGGCAGAGGGTCAGCAGTCTGGGCAGGCTGCGTCGGGTTCGAAGGGCTGACTGGGATAGGGAAAGGGGCTGGGACCTGTGGGCCAGAGAAGGTTCCGGAGGGAGGGTGGAGGAGCCCAGCCCAGGAGCCCGGGAGGCTGTGGGTGTCTAGGCTCTGAGGAGCACAGAGCAGCCAGGCCAGAGGCCAGGCAGGGGGAGGTCATGAGGCAGCAGTCAGAGCCTGAGGCAGGCCTGGCCTGGGGGGTGGGGGCGGCAGCCACCAGCAGGGCCCACAGCACTGAAGCTGGTGCCCCCGTGGTTTCCACAGGAACCCGTAGGGCCTCAGTCCGGGCAGGCAGAGCCCCTAGGGGCCGGCCGAGCGCCCGACAGTCAGCCGAGGCAGGGCTGGGAGCTGGGCAGCAGAGGCCTGCAGCACGCACACCCAGGTGTGGAAACTGTGAAGGCTTTTGACCTGCTCGACCCCTTGATGTGGGCTGTGACGTGCAAGCTGAGACAGCCTGACCTGCTCTCGGCACTTCCGGGGTCCGGAAGACCTGCTGAAGCTGACTTCCCCTCCAGAGGCTGCGGGCTGAGGCCCACAGAGCTGAGCCCCAGGCTCCCCGAGGCCCTCACACCGAGGGTCCGAGGCCTTAAGCCACCCTCTGTGCCCCACCTCATCAGAGACCTTTTGTTTTCTGTGTGAGGAGAAACCGAGGGACCTTTGTCACCGCAGGAGTTCCAAACACTGTGCTTGGAGCTCCAAGCACCCGTGGGGGTCCACCATGGCCTCCTGCAGGTATTCAGCCTCTGGAACTGGGCTGGGGGCATTGGCCACATGTTTGCACACTATACGTGTGATAAGAGTCTGATTCCGAAACTGGCATCCCCACCTGGCCGCCACGGTCAGCCTGCGAGCCGGGTTTCTGGTCCTGAGTCCACCCAAGGCCAGGCCGGGGGTAGAAGCAGGCAGCAGCTGCGGCTCGGCTTCCATACGTCCAGGAAAAAAGCCTGTGGCAGAGAGGAAGCCACTGAGAAGCTGGCCTGGCTGCCTGCCTTCTCTCGGCTGTCCACTGGGGCAGAGCCAGCCTGGCTTAGAAAAGAAGCCTTCGGGGTGGCACCTAGCCAGGGGTCCGCTGAGTCACAGAATCATGGAAATCATGGCGCCGGCAGGAACCTCAGTCCTTGATCTGACCCACACTCCGGAAATGCACACCCCAGCTGCCGCCGCTCCTGCTACAGAACCCGTGGCAGACGTGGCTGGCAGATCCAAACACTCTTCCTCTGACCAGCCTTCAGCAGGACAATCTGGGCAGCCGCTGCCCATCAGCTGGGTTCACATGGAAATGCAACCTGCTTGCCATCCCAGATCTCGTCCAACCTTCCCATTTTACTGAAGAGCCCACCGAACCTCGAGAGGGGAGTGAGTTGCCCAAGGTCACATAGTGAACCGCAGACCCAGCCCGTGGTCTCCTGAGTCTGAGCTCAGTGCCATTTCCTCTAGGCCAAACCCGTTGTCCTGGCGAACACGGCATTTGTCATGTCACTACTCATCTTACAAACTCTTCCCTGCCTTCATTCCTGCCATGGGATCCCCCAGAATCCAACAACTGCGTACCAGGGTGGTAGAGAGGACTCCGTTGGGTGAACAAAGCAGCCCTGGAGCCCCAGTGGTGCACTGCAGCTGGAAGGCTCACAGAGACCCACTAGGCACATTCAGGGATTTGCGAGCTGGTTGTCAAGCCATCGACGGCCTCACATCGGCAGCGGTGGGAGTGTTGACGCCATGGAGATTGGCAGTCGCTACCCGTCAGGACTTTGTGTTTTGGGGTCCTGAACAAGTGCTTTCCTGGCACACCACTGATCCAGCTCAAATGTCTCAGCTGGTCTTTGGGTGTGTCCACCCTCCAAATGTTTCCAGATTCTCCTCCGTTACCAACCCAACCTGCCTCCCTGGGGTCCGGAGCCCAGGTTTCCACCATGAACTGTCCCTGGGCCTCCAACTCATCTGGTAGTTAGCACCTGTTAAGTGGCAGCTACAGCCGTGTTCTCTTTCCTTACACTGTCCCATTTAATCCCCACATGACCTTTGAGGTAGGTGGCATGGTCTCCCTGTTTACGGAGCAGGACTCTGAGGCACAGAGGGGTGGAGTGGCTGGCCATTGTTCATCCCCCCACCCAGGCCGCGGGAGTCCCCTGGCCCCAGGTGCTCTACCAGCATCTCCACCTGCAGTCAGGGACTCCGGGCTGTCCCTCCTTCCGGCATCAGCCGCTGCTCCTGGCCCAAGTCCTGTGGCTGCCACAGGGCACGAAAATGGCCCCAGTGACTTTGGCTTCCGCTCTGCTCACCTTTGTGGCAGCTAGCAGAAGATTTCTCAGAAAATCTCCCAGAGCCTGATTCTATGGGATGGACTCTTGATTGCCTTCCAACACTGGCCTTCAGGCTCCAGAACTGACTTCAATACACCACGAAAAAACAGCTGGAGTCATCCCCAAGGAATGAATCTGCTCAGGGGCCTGGAGACCCCCCACTCTATCCACTCAGCTTGTGACGCACTTTGGGGCCTGGCGGGAGGTGTGTGCCTGCAGGTGTTTCATTTTGTTTCCTAATTAAATATTTCTAGCATAGAGAAATCTCGGGAAAAACATAAGAACACCCTGAGTACTCATAATTCAGCTTTGTTAAATCCTATCTTTTGCCATATTACATTGCCTCGGATCTTTTAAAAATAAAGAAGTCTTTATAGAACCGAAGCCTCCTTCATACCCGTCCCTGATCCCATTTCCTTCCCCCTCCCTGCCCCCCCCATCAGCGGTAACCGTCACCCGGACACAGAACTGGTGTGTTTTTGCACCTTATGTCAGTGTTTTTGTTCCTTCTGTCTTTGGCTTATTGCACATAATGCTAGGTTTTTTGGTTTGTTTGATTTTATTTTTTAAATTTTTATTTATTGATTTTAGAGAGAGAATGGAAGGGAGAGAGAAAAACATCAGTTTGTTGTTCCATTATTCATGCATTCATTGGTTGCTTCTTTTAGGTTCGCTGACTGGGGATCAAACCTGCAACCCTGGCATATTGGGATGATGCTCTAACCAACTGGGCTGCCTGGCCAGGGCTGGTTTGTTTGATTTTCATACTTTTTCTTTTCTTTTTTTTTTTTTAAGATTTTATTTATTTATTTTTAGACAGAGGGGAAGGGAGGGAGAAAGAGAGGGAGAGAAACATCAATGTGTGGTGAGCTCTCACGTGGCCCCCACTGGGGACCTGGCCCGCAACCCAGGCATGTGCCCTGACTGGGAATCAATCCGGAACCTGCTGGTTCACAGCCCGCGCTCAATCTACTTAGCTACACCAGCCAGGGCCAGGCTTTTTCTTTTGACGATTTCAGAATCCCAGAAGAGCTACAGGAATAGACCAATGAATTCCTGTATGTCCACTCTCCACCCAGATTCACCCATTAATAACGCTTTGCCACATCTGCTTGTTTTTTCTTTCTTTTTCCTGAACCTGGTGAAAGTAAGCGATGTGGTGCCCCTTTCTCCCATATATTTCAGCGGAGATTTCCCAAACTCAAGGCCATTCTCTTCCTAAGCTAACCTCAGCACCAGGATCAGCATCGGGAGGTTCACATTGGTGCTACACGCAGGGTGTTGAGCTTTGACCGTGCAGCATGGCCGGCCGCCCTGCAGCAGCCGTGTGCAAGCCCAGGCCTGATGAGCACCCGTGTGTTGGTCCCTTCTCCTGCGGGTGGCCATGGGTTGCTCCTGCGGCAGTGACCGTCATCACTGTCCCCCTGTGTCCCCGTGCACCCTGGGGTTGGGGCTGCTGGGGCCTGGCTACAGCATCCTCACCTTGGATTTTGACAGATGCTCTTCAGCGTGGATGCCACTGTTTTCATTCTTGGGGGTGCTTTACCCCCTTAGTGCTCCAGTGGCTTTTAGGGGGCTGAGGGATGGTTCTCACCCCTCTCAGGCCATTTCTTATGTTGTTGCCATAGCAACAGGTATTTCTGGGGGGATAGGTGTTTCCAGTGATTACCCCCACTAGAATAACCGCCTGTGTGAGGTGTTCTCGTGTGCCAGGCTCTGCTCGATGCACAGGATGTGCGGCGGGTATCACCAGCTCCATGGTGCAGAGGAGGCACTGAGGCCCGTGCAGGCCAAATAACGAGCCCAAGGTCTCAGTGGCCGGGACGCGGCAGGGGCTGGTTCCCAGGCTGTGAGTCCTGGTTCCTTACCTTCCGGCTGTGCAGACTGTGGAATACACACCACGTCTGCGCGTTTGTACGGGACATCTGCGCAGAGGTCGATGCCTCTTCCTGTGACATCCCACCCCCCACCCGCCTCTGTCCTTTTGGTCTCTTCCTCTCTGTGCTGAGAGACTCATTCCATTGAGGGGCAGTCAGCACAGAGGGGAAGAGAAAGGATAAGGTGTGGGGGCAGCAGTGAGCGACTGTCCCCCCTCACTGGGGAGTCCACGTCAGGGAACACTGCTCTCCGGGCCTCTGGATGGTCCTGACCCCGTCTGAGAAACAGGTGCCACTGGAAACCGGAGGGAGGGGCTTTGTCTGTCACTCATGCCCATTGTACAGAGCAACCAGGCTTCCTATCGCATGGACCCCTGGAGCCCCGCCCCGCCCTCCGAGCCTAAGTACCCTGAGAGCGCAGGGCCCAGGCCTCTCCATCCAGTGCTCCCTTTGGTCTTGGTGCAGCTGGGAGGCCAGCCTGCCTGAGGTCAGATGGTGGGCAGCACGGAGATGGCCTCTTCCCAGTCCTCCCGCTCCACCTCCCCCAGAGAGCTGGCCAACTCGGCACAACCGGCCTCCGCTCCCTTCCCAGTGAGGCATCCCTGGAACTTCCTGAGCTGCTTCCCTGGAGCAGCAGAGGTGGCCCCACGCACGCATGTGTCCTCAGGAACTGGGAAACGGCCTGCCTTCCCTCCAGACAGGCAGGGCCCCACCCCCCAGGCTGCCACCCCTACGGCTCCAACCTTGCACGCAGGCAGCTGCCTGGGGCACCTCTCCACCTGGAGCAGGTCTTTCCTCTCCTTCTCCCCCATGTTGAATAGTCGGTGACGGGGACCAGGCCAGGGAGCTGTGGACACGCCATGCCAGTGTACTTCTTCCTTTGGGCAGCTGGTGAGAAAATCTCCCTCATGGACCAGGTGGATGCTGACTTCAGCCCTGGTCCCTGCAGCCCTGGGTCCGGGGTGCCCCGAGTGTCTGACCCCGGGCCACTCGGCGATGCAGCCGGGGTGTCCGAGGCTTTTGGCACCGCTGATCAGAGTTCTGTGCTCCAGTCTCCAGGGCAGAAGGAAAGCCGGTCATGGAACGATTCCTCTTTCCAGAGGAATTGCTCTAAAATCTCTGAGGCTTGTTATTTTGCACCAACAGTACTATCTGTCCCCCAAGGTCCTGGGGCTGCCTTTGCAGGGCCCTGAGTGGGAGTGTGGCAGCCGAGAAGGGAGGGTGTGGGTGTGGGGTCCCTGGCTCTGCCCACAGATAATATACCCAGTGCTGTGTGGGCTCAGCCATGGTCCCTGGCAGTTCGAGCTGATGTGGCCAGGCTCTTTTATAACAGTGATCACGGCACTAAAATGAAGCTGGACACAGTGCCGGCTCTGGGTGTCCCCAGCTTTGCCGTCCTGCTTAAGCCTGACAGCCACCATTATCAGCATGGACACTTTGCAGTCACAATCAAGCAGCACCCAGAGAGCTCCAGCACCCAGGGCCCAAAGTCAGCAGGGACGCAGGGATTAGAGGGCAGCTGTCTGGCTCCCTTGGCCAGGTCAGGGCAGGTGGCCATGTCACTTTGTCCCTTTAGGGTTAAACTGCTCTGGTGACCCCGGGCAAGATGAAACCTTCCCCCACCCTCAGTGGCTGCTTCTCCAACTCCTCAACCTTAGAGACAGTCTCCAACCTTCAGGTCCTTGTCTCTGCCAAGTCACCACACAGGGACCCTGCATGAGCCTTTGCCCACCCAGGGAGGGA
Source organism: Micronycteris hirsuta (assembly GCA_004026765.1). Taxonomy (NCBI): domain Eukaryota; kingdom Metazoa; phylum Chordata; class Mammalia; order Chiroptera; family Phyllostomidae; genus Micronycteris; species Micronycteris hirsuta. The sequence goes on along the minus strand of PVJI01010679.1, from coordinate 33,719 downwards.
GGAGGACGCTGACAGAGTGGGACAGATCCCGGAAAGCGGGATCTTAAGAGCCTTTGGCCTCCCAGGTGGTCTAGCCGGAGCAGCCGAGGTCCCAGCAGGCTTCCTGGGACAGCTGGCTCCTGCTGTCTTCACCAGCACTGACTGGTCCCAGTGCGGAGGGGGGTCCTCCAAGTGGTGTGTTTCCGCGCCCAACAAAATTGACGTCTTTTTTCATGTCAGGCCATGTGGTTCCCAGGCACTTAAACTTGTGGTTTATCTCTGGGGCCAGATGTTATCTTGGGTGTAAACTGAGCATGACAGAGAGACGTGCACCTGGTCACTGTCAAATGTGCTGGGTCCTAAAATCGAGGCCGCAGCACGGGAGAATTGCAGTGAGAGGAGGAAAAGAGGAATTTCAACTAGAAGACACTGGTTAACACTTAACCGAATTTGTGTGCTGGGTGAAGTCCTTGACAGACACTTAATCGGATTTGCACAGTTACTCTATTATGCAAGGACTATTACTGTTTCTTTGAAAATGCTTAAACTAAAGCCCAGAGAGGTAAAGTAACTGGCCAGAGATCACACAGCCTAGATTCAAACCCTGGGCTTCTGTTAACAGCAGGCAGGCTTCTTCTGAATGGGACTTGGAGGATGGGGTGATCTTCAATAGTTTACTATAAAAAAATTTTAACATACAGAAAAGTTTAAAACAATTTGCGGTAGATACGCATATACTCACCACTTACCCTTAATGTTTCTGTGTATTTGCTTTATTACATGTCTGTCTGTCCCTTTGTCCATCCATGAACCCACCTGATTTTTTTTTTGCATTTCCAAGAAGGTTTTGGACACCTCCTGAATGTGTCAGCAGGCACATCACTAACTCTGGTCAACTATGGTTCGTCTTTATTGTTTTGGTATAAAATTTACATATGATAAGATGTAAGGACACATACTTGAAGTGCTGTGTTTGAACTTCATGACATATTCATGCAGTACGTGTTTTTCTGCACCTGGCTTCTTCCACTCAGCATAATATTTTTGGAGGGTCACCCACGTGGTTGTGTGTACTTGTAGTTCCTTTTTGTTGTTACTGTTCTATTCTGTCACGCGCCAGCGTCTGCTTGTCCGTGAACAACCCCTGGTCCAGTCTGGGCGGTTATGAGTACAGCTGCTAAGAACATTCATGTACGGGTCTTTTTGCAGAAATACGCTTTCATTTTTCCTTGGGTACATACCTGGGCTGTAGTATAGGGTAGTAGTAGATTTAGGTTCATAAAAAACGGCCTTTCCCCAAAGCGGTCGTCCCAGTTTATGTTCGCACCAGTGATGTTCGGGAGTTCTGATTACTTCCATGTTCCACCGCGTGGGGCTGGCCGGCTTTTTAATTTTAGCCATGCTGGTGGTTGGGACTTGGTATCTCATTGTGGTTTAAATTTGCATTTCCTTAATGACTAATGGTCTGAGCGCTCTTCCACCTGCTTCGGGGCCATTTGTATGTCTTCTTTAAGGAATCTTCAACTCTTTTGGCCATTTCAAAAATTAACTTGCTTGTTCTCTGTTAAATGTATGCTTGGCAAACATTTTCTCCCATCCCGTGGTTTGAGTGTTCACTTTCTGAATGAGGTGTTCCGATGCACACATGTTTAAATTGTGGCATGTTTAATCTAGCCACCTCGTCTTGTATGGTTTTTGCTTTCTGGGTCCGATCCAATGAACTTCTGCCCACCCGCTGGAGAGAGTGCTGGGAGGGGTCATAGAGAGCCTGAAGGAGCCACAGGTGGAGGGGACAGAGCAGCCCGAGTGGGAGCACCAGGTGGGGAAGTGCAAGTTCTGCTGGGACGGCGATGTTCAGAAAAGGAACACCTAGAGGGTGGCAGTGTCAGAAAAGGAATTCCTTCCATGTTAGGAGACTGGACTGGATTGTTTAGGCAGTGGGAGCCACTGAGGGCTTTAGAGCAGGAAGGACGTGGTGATCTCAAAGGAGCGGTGGATGACACAGGCCCGGTGGTGCTACGGCCTGGGGCAGAGTTTCTCCTTGGTCCCCCTGAAAGTGGCAGTGTGTGCCTCCCCTGCCAGGCAGGCTGGGGGATAGGGTGTTCAGGTTCCTCTCTGTGGATCCATGAAGGTTCTCCATGGGCCCAGAAGCCACTCAGTCCCCACCAGGACTTAATGGGCCCACTTCTTGCCAAAGAAGCCTGTGGGTTGGTGTGGGCCCATGGTTGGGTGGAAGCCCAGGGAAGGTGTCCTTATCCTTGGGGTCAGAGCCACCTCTCCTGGATCTTGCAAGGACCCCTGCCCTGCCCAACACTGACTTCACCTCCTCCCACCTCTGCCCTCCGAGTTCCTGCCACCTCCCAGGCTTCCTTGCACTTTTTCTAGACCAGATAACTGAAGGCCTTTGCTGGCCCCTGTGTCTGGAATCTCCTCCCTTTGCCAGCTCTCCTCACCATCGGACACACTCTGGGTCACTCTTAGTCCTCATTCGTTGCCGAACCATCCCCTAGCTGAGGCAAACAAATCATTCTGTCCTCTGCTCGGACCCAGTGCCGAGGGCAACATCTGGCAGTGGCGGCCCTCAGAAAACACTGAGTGTGAATGAAAGAGAGGCACACGCCCCTCCTTCCTCCCAGGGCCTCTTGTTTGATTATAGCTTTAATTCTACAGGAGAGAGTGGGGGCCCTTGTCCCCAAAACCCAGGTCCTGGCAAATGGAGGGATCCTCTAGGCCCCACTGTGCCCATTGCACAGATGAGGAAACTGAGGCCCTGGGAGAGACTGGACTTGCCAAGGTCTTAGCTGAGTGGGGACCAAGTGGAAGTGGGAGCCCAGATCTCTCCCCCAGCTGCCATTGCAGTCCTCGCTGGCCCCCAGGGAGACTCTGGGCCAACGGAAGAGATTTGAGGCTGATCCTAAAGCCTTTCAGTGCCAGAAGATATTTTTGGTTTCGGGGGGGTGGGCGGAGCAACCTAATGGGCCCCAAAGTGCTCATTTTTGGGGTAATTCCGGCCTCTGCCCGCAGCTGTAACTTCCTTCCCAAAGGAGATGCTGCAGCCACACTTCAGGGCTTGGGGAGTGATCACATCCGCTTCAGCTGGGCCGCCCCCAGCCTTGAGCTCCAAAGGAGACCCACCAGGCTCCAGTTCCACAGCCCGAGGGCATCGTGGGGCTGCCCTCCTGCCCCTCACCCTTGACCCAGCCCCATGGTGCCTGCTACTGCCTGGGACGCTCCTGCTGTCCTGGTAACCTGGCACCGCTTCTGTGCAGACCCAGAGGGAATCCATAGGTCCCCATGTGCACACACAGCATCCATGAGAGGGAGGGTGTCCCAGAGGGTCTGGAGGTGGGGGCATCAGAGGAGGCATTTTAGCACCGACATCCCCCCCACACCTCCCTACTCAGGTCTCTGCAAAACCCGCCTGCTCAACACAACACAGATCCGCTGCCAGGTCTAACCCAGCACTTCCCAGCCTCCCAGTGCCCCAGAGCCACCACCAGGACCCCACCTTCCTCTGGAGGAAATGCCGTTCCCTCCTCAGGACCTCTGTGTCCTCCTGTCCTCAGACACACACCCCTCCAAGCCCCCCACCCCTTTTCTTCACCTTTAACAGGGCTCATCCGGGCTCATCCCTCCCCCAACCCTCTCCCTCCGACACATGCTGGCCCTGATCACGGGTGCCCCTGGGCGACACCCCAGAGACATGGGGCAAAGGAGGGGGACCAGCCCCATCCTGCTGGCTTCATAACGACCCCCTTCTGTCTGATTAAGGTTTCGCCCTTCAGGCGGATGCCCCACAGCCCCCAACTCAGGATTTGAGGCACTGAGATCCATCCCTCCTTGTCTGGAATCAGGGTGCGTAAGGGGTGCAGTGAGCCTTCTGGGCAGGGTCTGTTCAACCGGACCTCTGCTTTGGTCTTCCTGTTTCTTAGGCCTGGGACTCTCCTCCTCCCCGATCCTGGCCTGTTCCATCCTCAGTGGGGTGTGGCGGGGCGGAGGGCACCAGGGAGAATTCTGGAAACGCCTGTATCGGAACGTGTAATAGAAATAGAACACAAGCCTCGTACGTAGCTGTAAGTTTTCCGGTCGCCACATCTAAAAAGTGAAAAGAAATAGATAAAACTAATTTTAATAATGTATTTAACTCAGTATATCTAAGCTATTATCATTTCAGAATGCAATCAATATCCATGGGAAATATTATTAGTGAGCTATATATTTACAGTCGTTTTTCACATCAAGTATTCAAAATCCTGTGTGCGTATCTCAATACGGACCGCCCACTTTTATTTTTTTGTATTTTTAGCAATTACTGTTTGCATTTAACATTATTTTGTATTAATTTCACCAGTGGTTGGATGATCACTTTACAGAGTCTTCCCCCCAATATTTCCACCACCCACCTGGTACCATGCATATTTATTACAATGTTGTTGACTAAATTCCCTGTGCTGTACTTTACATCCCTGTGTCTGTTTTGTAACTCCCAATCTGCACTCCTCAACCCCTTCACTTTTCACCCAGTCCCCCCCGCCTCTCCCCAGATCACCCACTTTTAAGAGCTCAGGTCCCACATGCAGCTACAGTATCGGACGCGCAGTTCTTTCTCTTGATCGGGGTGGTAGACAAGATTCAGACGTGTCAGAATTTGTCTGATGATACACTAGAGACGTGTGTATTTCTCTGTGTGTAAATTACACTTTCATTAAAAAGTTTTTTAAATGTCCCGTTCAGAGTTCTCACTGTCCCTAAACCCACCCCGGGCTGGGATTAGCTACTTCTGACGCACTGTGCTTCTCTTTATATTTATTCCAGTTTTTTCCTACAGCTGCTTATTGCTACGTATGTTTAACCCATTTTACTAGAAGCACTGAAAGGTGAAGGGTTCATTCATTTTTTAACTCCCCAGAGGGTCACTGGCTTCCCAGATGCTCAATAAGCAAGCCCGATAGAACTGAATCCCCACCGGTTCTAAACCTCTCTCTGCGGAGCTGCAGGATGGGCTGATCTTTTGATTTTGTTCTCAGTCCTATTCCAGATGTTGAGAAAGGAGAGGAAGAGGAGGAGGAGGAGGAAGATGGCATGGGGCCTTGTCTGCCAGTCACCCAGAAGAACTGCCTCCCTCCCCGGGGCATCAGCGTCCTGGAGAAGCTTGTCAAAACGTGTCCAGTGTGGCTGCAGCTGGGACTGGGCCGGGCAGAGGTGGCCAGGATCCTGCACCAGGAGGCAGCTGGGGTGAGTGGGGGTCTGTCCGTCTCGTGGTCAGCAGGGCAGTGGCAGCCACCAGGAGCTGCTGGGACTCAGGAGCAAGGGACTGGTAGGAGGGCTGGTTTCTGTTTTGGGGAGCAGCTGTCCCCGCGGGAGAGCAGGGGGTGTGTGGCGGGCGTGGGCTCCCTGGGCACCTGGGCGCTTGAGGCAGGCCTGATGTGTGGAGAGCTCAGCCAGGTGTCCGGGACTAGAGAGCATCAGAACCAGAGGGACCGGGAGACCATTTGACACCCCTATTTACATATGAGGATAAGGAGCTGTGGGATGGGCCCAAAGAGTTTTTGGAGTCAGGCCCTGTGAGTTGGGCAAGCAGCTTCGATCTCTGAGCCCCACTTTCCCCACTTTGAAATGGGGTGTCAACATCGTACTTTCCTGGCGGTAGTGTCAGCCTCACTCGGGGAGACGGATCGGCGGGTAGGACGGACGAGTCAGGCCTCACGGAGGGCCACCCCCACACCACCCCACGCGTTTGCTCTAATAGGCTGCTTCCATTTTTAAAGAAAAATTGACAGTTAATTTGTTTAACTATAAAAGCGAGACATATAGGTGTCCACTGTAACAAGAAAATCAAGCTGGACAGAAATGAAGTAAAAAGAATGATCTTATAAAGGTGTTTGCCACGATTCTTTTCAACTAACCTTCTTCCCACCAGCCTCTTGTTTTTGCTTTTGTGTCTTTAACGAGGTGGAAGTCACTTCCGTAAGTTAGCCCTTGCGACGTGCACAGTTGAGTCCTGCACAGCGCTATGCAGCCACCACCCCTATCTAGTTCAGAACGTTTCGTCACCTGAGATAAAACCCTTGGCCGTTAAGCGGTTGCCCCCACTCCTCCCCGCCCCCCGGGTCCCTGGCCACCCGCCACCAGTCTGCTTCCAGGAGTCCTTTCTGCCAGAAGAGCATGGTGTGCCGCTCCAGCCCTTTCCCGTGGACAGTCCCACATCTGTGGCAGCGAGTGTCCACTAAGCCCTTACTGTGTTCCAGGCACTTGTCTAAGTTCAAGCCCTGAATTAGTGTGGCTTATCCTCACGGTGGTCCTCTGGGGTAGGAATTGCCACTCTGCCCATTGTACAGATGAGGTGACTGAGACACAAAGTGGAGTGACCTCCCCCAGGTGACACAGGGATGAGACCCAAGCCAGACTCTGAACCCAGGCAGTCTGGGTGCTCCTGTGCTGTATTACACATACACACACACACACACACACACACACACTCCTATCTTTCAGCCTCTGGCGCTTTGCTATTCTCACCTTCCGTGCCGCCCTGTGCCCGGGCACATCTGAGCTCATGAATTCATGGGCCTGAGTTGGTCAGTGGACTCATAATCACCTTGGACTTAATAGAATTCATCAAGTCTGCAGTTGTACCTGAAACTTGGCCTCCAGCCAAGCCCCAACCTCCCTTTGCCTCAGAATTCGAGCAGATGAGCCTTCTCTTACCTTCTCTGCCTTTACACCCTGCTCTTCCCCATGAGCTTCTGTATTTTCACGCAGAAGCAAAGCCCTGAGGTTGGCCAACTTTTATCCAAAGTGGGTCCTTGCATGCTCTCATTAACCCACACAGGGATTTCTCTCTGGTGGGTGTGCTTGGTATTCCCATTTCCAGATAACGAATTGCAGGCACAGAGACTTTAACTCACTTTCCTGAGGTCACACAGCTGGTGAGAGCAGAGCCTGCATGGTGTGATCTTTGGGGACACTGGGCAGACCCTTTGCTGCATGATGCCACCCCCACAGGACTGTCTGCAATTCCACTGGTGCAATGGCCTCAGTGTTCTTAAAGACGCAGACACTGTGGGTGGTCCTCAGGCTGTGAGAGCTCGTGGGGTCTCCCAAGATCACCTGGACCCACCCCTCCTGGCACCAGCGAGAGACAGAGCTTCATCGAGTCTGGGGCCAGTGGTCAGGAGACTGGAGACCCAACCCCTTTGTCCCCAAGATCAATGTGACCTTGACCATGTCCTCCCCCTTCACCACTCCCCGTCTCCCCGGCAGCCTGCTTCTCTGATAAGGTGGGAACATATCGGCCCAATTTTTATTTTTTTGTGTATCCAGAATCAAGGCAATCGAAAAGCCACCTTTATTCATTGTACACCAAGTGGTACTTTTTTTTGTTTGCTTTACTTGAGAAGTTTCAGAGAAAAGTTGCAAAGATAGCACAGAGTGTTCCCATATACACTCCTCGCCCAGCTTCTGCTGTTGTTGACGTCCAACACGAACACGGCGCATCTGTCCCAATTCGTGAGCCAATACCGACACGTTAGTATCGACCAAAGCCCATCGTTTACTCAGGTTTCCTCAGCTTTTGCCCGGTGCCCTTTTTCTGCTCCAGGACCCGACCCAGGGCACCACGTTACATTTCATCATCGCGTCTCCTTGTCGTCATGTCGCGGGCTGTGACAGTTTTTCAGGCTTTCTCTGTTTAGGACGACCTTGACGGTTTTGAGGACTCCTAGCTGGACATTTTGTAGAACACCCCTCACTCAGGAGCTGTCGGGGGTTAGATTGGGGTGGTTCCCTTCACATCATGCCAAGGGTACATACAATACATGATACTAACCTGGGCTGTGGATGTTGACCTTGGCCACCTGGCTGAGGTCGTGTTTGTCGGTTTCTCCACCGTGAACGACTCCTTCTCCCGCTCCCGGGCTGTCTGCCCCCGAAGGTGGTCGCCACGCACAGCCCGCACTTGGAAGGAATGCTCCACCTCTTTGATTATCTACATGAGTTACTTGGAATCCTTCTCTATGAGATGTGTCTCTTCTCCCCCATTTATGTATCGATTCAATCATGTACTTAGAGCAAGATGGATTCATGGGTACTTATGTTATTCTTTGGGTTATAATCCAGTACTGTTTTATTGCTCAAATTATTCCAGCTCTGGCCGCTGCGAGTCTTTGAGTTGGCACAGTGTCTCTCTGACCCACCCCGTGGTGTGCGGGCTTTGCTTGTGTGTTAGTTTTGGGAGCTTTTCCTTACTTTCTGTCACTCCAGATGCTCCAGGCCTCTCTTGTGTTTTCTTGCCCCCGTCCTAGAGCCGTTTCTCTGCAGCGCTTTCATTCCTTCCATTGCAGAATCATATTCAAAACCAGGTCGGGAGACTGTGTGTTTTCATTGCTACTGGAGGGCCAGAAGGTGGTGTTTAATGAAAGAAACATCTTATAAAGTTGCTTTTTGTGGGAGAAGGGCTACCTCAAGAGTTGCAGGAAGCTGAGTTGGGATGAAGTGGACCAGCCCTGTGGAAGGTGCAAGGTGCCCTCCCCAGGCATGAGTCCGAGGAAGGCTCCCATTCCAGGCTAGTTTGGTGAAAGCACCCCCGCAGCCCCTCAGCTGCCCCTTCCGGGTGCTGGGGCCAGGGAGGAGTGCGCAGCTGGCAGTGACTGTCCGTCTGCCCTGTGCCTGTCTCTCGTCCTTCCCACAGCCCTGCAGAACCGGAGGCAGGCTCTCTAGTTCCTAAGTGAGGAAACTCAACTCTGACGGTAAGGAGCCTCCCCTGAGTAATAGAGCCGGCTACTAAGTGACTGTCTTCAAAAGTTCAAAAACGAACAAACAAACAAAAACACTGTATCTCAGCCTCAACCCCAGAAATTCCAGTTTCTTTGGTTTGGAGTGGGGCTCAGGCATCAGTGTGCTTTCAAAGCTCCCTCCGCAATTCTGTCGTGCAGCCAGGACTGAGAAACTCTACTCCGTGCTTCAGGACAACTTCGTTAGAAGTAATGGGGCCCTGGCTCGTGTAGCTCAGTGAATTGAGTGCAGGCTGGGAACCAAAGGGTCCCATTCGATTCCCAGTCAGGGCACATGCCTGGGTTGCAGGTCAGGTCCCCAGTGAGAGCCACGTGAGAGGTGACCATACATTGCTGTTTCTCTCCCTCTCTTTCTCCCTCCCTTCCCCTCTCTCTAAAAATAAATAAATAAAATCTTTAAAAAAAAAAAAAAAGACAGTTATAAAAAAAAAAAAAGAAGTAATGGGAAGGTAGGCCACATGTGGCCAGAGTGGGCCCCGGCCACAGGACCGCTGGCCCCCACAGGCACGGCAGCCCCTGCCCTCATGGCCCCTGGGAAGAGCCGGCCACTTCGGTTCCTGTCCTAATGGACACAATTGGAAATTTTCCCCAAGCAACCGGAAAATAGTCCGAGGATAACAAAAGTGGAAAAGCAGACAGCTCTGGATCGTCCAGGCCAAAAATGGACCGGACCAACAAAAGCACTGTAGTGTATTGGGTGTCGGGGTTTCGTCTGTTTGTCTGGGGAGGAGGGGGCAGTGCGCAGCGGCCACATACCTCTCTCCCGAATCATCTCCTCTGCCAGCTGTTACTGAAATCAGTCATTCTCTCCGAAACCCCCACTGGCAGAAGGCAGGCGGGGTGCTTCCGTGACCAGCTGCCCCGGCCCCCTGCACTACAGGACTTTAACTGTGACGCTAACCTTTGGGCAAGCCTCTTGGGATGTGGAAAAGACCTGAGGCCATGGATGCTGGGACAGAATCTTCCAGAAGGAAGGAGTCCTGGGACCATCAGCCCCCCTCCCTCACTAGACTGGAAAAGCCAGCTCAGAGAGGGGACGTGCCTTGCAAGGACACTGCAAACAAGGGTCAGAGGGAGGAGGGACACCAAGTGCTGAGACCGCTGCCTCTGACCACTGTTGTTTTTGGGGTGGGGGTTGGACCCTCGGAGTGGGCGCACCGCCCGTCAGGGTGCACAGTTGGGGGAAAAGGCTTCTTCTGCTTTCTGGGAGTTCCTCATCCAGTGCATCGGGAGAGCTGACACAGGGGAACGGGGACAGAAGGAGCCGGCTGACTCAGATGGTGGCTCAGCAGGGCACCAGACAGCGCTTGTCCCCAGGGAGGAGAGAGGCTGAGTGAGGACACGGGGCACAGCCAGGTCTGCAGGGGTCCTGGTTCACCAGGAAGGCCTGCAGGAGCCGTGGCAGAGGGGGGCGCCACAGCGGGCATGAATGTGGGCTGCCCTGTTTGTGGTCATCGTGGGCAACCCCAGGCAAGTGTTCTAGGAGTAGACCAGGCAGGCTCCAGCGCCTGGACTTGTCACCTCATGGTCCCCCACTGCTCACCTGGAGCTCATCTCTTTGCTCAGGGCTGAGGCCTGCAGTCTATAGCCACTAATGAGGACGTCTTTCCTTGTCCCAGGCCCCTGCTGTGGCAGTTCTGGATCCAGGGGCAATCCAGGAACCGCGGAGGGTAGCGGCGCTGCCTCTGTATGGTAGGGGCCCTGTGCCTTTAGACCTCAGGGCTCTGAGGCAGGTGGGGGGCATGGGGAAGAGGGGCCCCATATTTTGGGTGCCTGCTACAGAGCAGGCACTCTGCTGAAGTCCCCTGTGCAGCTCTTCCAATAATCCTTTGAAGTGCTGGGTCAGCTGGGAATGCTTTTGGCTTCAAGGAACAACAAGCCCAGCCTATAAGCCTCCCATAGGCCCGAGAAGAAATGCAGATTGTGACAGACTGTGACGGTCCCCCAGCTGGGAGCTGCTGTCTGAGGGCTCCTGTCGTCTTTCTCTCTCTGCGGAACGCGAGGGCCGAGAGCAGGGCCGGTGTCTCGGCAAAGTGAAGAAATCCCGAAAGTTGTGTGCTGAGCAGGAAAGAGCCGAACAGAACAGACTGCAGGGCAGCATCGAGGGAGGTCCCGGGGCAGGCTGGAGGCCCTGATTTGTCACTGTGGTCACCCTCGGGGTGGGGCGGGGGGATCAGTGGGCTGTCCCAATGGTCGAGGAAGGAGGTGACCGTTGGTGGAGTGAGGAACACAGGCTGCCCTGTGGCCCCGGCCCTCAGTCGGCACCCTCTCTCTCTCTCACAGACACACACACACAGAAAGTCCACCCTTACTGTAGACACCCTTGTATCTTCTATTTTATATTCTTGTGTTTTATTTTGAAAACCCTGGTGGTGGCATTTGCAGAATGGGTCACGGCCCTCAACTGAAAAACACTGCCTTCCTTGTGCACACACCGCTAGGCCTGGGCATGCGCCCGTCCCCCCACCGCATGCCCCACGCGGGTAAAAGGAGCTCTTTCCCTGTGAGGGCAGAAACCCAGAGTTTGGTTCCCGTTCAGGGTGGTGCCATCCTCAGCTCCTGCCCTGGCTCAGGGTCAAGGGTCGAAGTTTGTTGTCAGCCTTCCCAGGAGCGCTGCCCGCTCTGTCCCCCAGAGTTTACTCAGTTCCACACTCAGCCACACACAGTCACTCACACACTCACTCATGCTTCTGCCAACCGTTCTCCGACACCAACAGCGTGTCCTACAGTTCAGTTCAGTTCTGATACCGCCTCTACCCCAAGTGAGCAGAGACCCAAGTGAAGGGACAGGGTCCCCAACAAGACTGCCCTGGTGCAGATGCCAGACGTCAGCGGGTCCCCTAGCCACCCACACTGCTGCTGTCTGACGTGGCCACAAACAGGACGCTCTTCAGGTTTGACAGTCACTAGAATGATGCAGGGGACTCACTGAAAACCCTATACTCGCGAGGAACATTTTATTATAAAGGATACAACTCAAGAGCAGCCGAGTGAAAGAGATGAGTAGGGGCGAGGTCTGCAGCGGGGAAGGGCATGCGCACTCCCACCCCTCCCCTGGTGGGATCTGGGCACATCACCCTCCCTGCACATCAGTGCGTCACCGCCGAGCAGGGCTCCGGGGAACTTCGAGGTGCAGAAGTTTCATAGAGTTTTCTTTGCGAGAGTGGTTGAATCATCTCCCACGCGACGTGCTTGCACTCACTCCCAGTTCCTCTCCTCTCTCCGGAGGGCAGGGGTGGGGCTGCAAGTTCCACCCGCCTTGGAAACCAACCGAGGGCCCACCAGGAGTCACCTGTTATCCATAAACTCAGGTGTGGCCACAAGGGGCTATTTTGTCAATAACAAAAGACATTCCTATCTCTCAGGAAATTCCAGGGATTTTTGAAGCTTGGACAGGAAAGTGGGACAAAGGCCAGATGTATTTTTTCACTCACAAGGTACTCATTCTCTCTCTCTCTCTCTCTCTCTCTCTCTCTCTCTCTCACACACACACACTCTCTCTCTCTCTCTCTCTCTCCCTCTCCCTCCCTCTCCCTCACCCATTCCTTGGCCCACTGCCAGTCCCCACTGGCTTGGGGCACCGGAGGCAGCTGGCCTCTGGGACCTCTGAAGAAGCAGCAAAGTGACCTCGTTTTTCTTTTTTTTTCTTTTTTTGAAAGGCGACATACTCCAGGGGTCTGTTCAGGTTCAGGGCGCTGCCTCAATGCAGTGACGCTGCAGCTCAGAGCAAGGCCAGACCATGCTGGGGGGCGGGGCCCAGGTGTCCTCTCAGAACTGAGGGCAGAGGCCTCTGGAGGTCAGCGCCCTCCTGCCGGGTCCCCTGGGGAGGGCTGCCTTCCAGGGCAGGCACCTCAGCAGGCGGCATCCCGCCTGCCTCTCATTTCTGCCCCCGGAAGCCTCCTTCCTCTCCCCCTCTGTCCACTCCGAGTTCTCACGCTCTCTCCACCCTCCCTCCGGAGAGGGGCTGGTAAACTCATTTCCTCTCCATTCAGTGACTAATGGATTTGTGTCACTGCTTCCAAGGGGACATGCACTGTCATGGGGGAGCAGAATCTTAAGCTGCAAAACCTTAAGCCAAGGGACCGCCCGTGGGCGGGGTGGAGGGTGGTTGAGGGTTTTGGGTCTCAAGACTAAGGGCCTGAGCTCAGATCTCAGGCCAGCACTTACCGACCTTGGGCATTGCTTACCTCTCTCTGTTTTCTCCTCTATGAAGTGGGGGCAATGCTAGCACCCCCCACCCCCCATAGCTCTAACAGGAGGATGAAGTGAGATGGCAGAATCTAAGGAACTGGTGTCAGGGCTTGGGGCAGACCAGGGAGGGAGGCAATATGTGTTAGCTGTGACTACCCACCATACACAATAATGATGTCATTATAATGTTCCACTGACAATTGTAACAACAACGTTGTGTTAAGAACGAAGAGATGTGATAAGAATGATAGCAACAATAACAATGGCAGAGAATTTGGAGCATCACCAGGGAGGGGTAAGACAATGTGCCTCGGTGGGCAGAGGGGGGAAGGGCCACCCCAGCGGTCCTCCACAGCTGCTCACGTCTGGGCCGAGTCCTCGGAGATGTCCCAGTGGCCCCCACCAGCCCTCCCCCTGCAACTGTGGCTGGACTCCAGGTCTTCACATGCTAGCCCAGGTGCTTGGGGCCTGAGCGGGAGACACTTAGACCCCCAGGGGGGATGTGGGTGGAGGGGAGGGGGACACGGTGACCAAGTCCTTTCTCAGGAAAGGGAGGAGTGAGCCTTCCTTGTCTGGGGGATGCCCTGTCACCCCTCCCCAGGGAAATTTGTGCTCCTGGAGGCTGGGGCGATTCCAGAAGGTGTCTATCATCACCTGAAGGAAGGCTGAGCTTTGGTAGGGCCCTCGGAGACCAAACAGGACATTTTAAGACCACAGTTTGTGCATGAAGCAGAGACCCCTCCCCACGATGGCTGTGGCAAGTGCAGCCCCTTCAGTGAGCAGAGCTGCCGGAGAAGCAGAAGTGGAAGTTCTGTAAATACATGGCTCTGGTTTAGATTCGGGTAATGCCTGGTCACTAGATCAGGGACGCATCCTCAAGGCCAAGGTCCCCCTCCTGCCCCAGTGAGGGGCCTGTGGTGCAGAGAGGCCAGGGAGTGTGGAGGGCTCCAGCAGGGACGTTAGCATCCGGGGCCAAGTCCCAGCCCTGCCCCTTGCAGCTGTCCTGGGAGCCAAGCCCATACGGGTGTCCACTCAGTCATCACACCAGGGTCAGAGGGTGCCTCCGTGTCTCCACGTGTGACGGGGTCACAACCAACCTCACGTCAGAGGTTATTGCTGGGAAGGAACAGGAGAATATATGCAAAGAATTTATACCAGTTCCTGCCACAGAGAACATGCTATGTTAATTATTAGCTCTTTTTATTTCTGTGGGGGGAGATCTTGTGAACTGACCGATGTCTGTGACCACTTCATCAGCCCCCCCAGAGGGTCTGTGCTGTGTGAGGGAGTGGGCACGAGGTGAGACGCACCTCACTCCCGAGCATTAGAACTTCTCTCCGTGTGGACCCGGGACCCCCACCCATCCCGGAGTCCGCTGGTTTTGGACCCCTGCTCCCCCAGCTGAATTAGCATCTCCAAGGTGGGGCCCAGGAATCTGAATTTTAAATATGTGTTGCCTAACTCTGTCTACGGCACAGAAACATCTGACCTAACCCCCTCTGTGAGCAAATGAGACAGTGAGACTCAGAGCTGGGGGACATGGGCCGGGTGACGCATGGCTCTTAGGGCAGAACCCCGCGTTCTCCTGAGGGATGCCTGGCTGTCACCCTGCCTCCTTGTTTCTGGGACATTCCAGATGACTTCCATCTCTCTGTTGTCCCTCTAACGCCCACCCAAATCTTTGATTCACGGAGACCTCCTTCTGTCACAGACATTCCTGGTTCGCCGGGACGGCAGCTTGAAGCACCTGGTGCTCTGTGTCCATTTCCCTTCGCTGAACGAGGGTTCGTCCGAGGTGCTCGAATACACCATTAAAGAAGAAAAATCGAGTAAGTACCGTCCTTCCGGTCTGGCCTGTGACCACATAGCAGCAGCAGCAGATGCGCTACACCCTGAAACCACAGACACTCCCACCTGCCAGAGGGGGCTAGAATTAGAAGGGGGGTGGGAAGCTTTCTGTGCCCTGGAACTATTTGGCCAGCTTTGTTTTGAACTCGGTTCTAAAACACAGAGTGAATGTCAGTTTCCGCTCCCCCCCGTCACTGCTTGTCAACCTTGTCACTGCTGGTCGGCTTTGCCTCCTGCTGGCTGGCTGCAGCGAGGTGTCCTCCCGCGAGCTCAGGCTGGAGAGAGGGAAGACACCAAGAGGAAATGTCTGGGCCCCTGGATCCCAGTGACCGCTCAGCACACACGCAAAGCATGACCTTGGACAAGTCACGGAACTTCTCCCAGGCTCTGTATTCTCAGCTGTCACATGGACGTAGTGGTCACTGCCTACCTGTATCACAGGGCCTTTGTGGGGGTCCCAGGGGCAAGCGCTTTGAAAGGCAAAAACCCTGTGTGCGCCCAGGGCCGCCAGGGGTAGGCTGGCACCTCGACAGAGAGACGTCTGGGCACCCCCGACCCGGGGTGGGCTCGCACTGACACCCAGTGAAGGTGCGTGGGCTTCCCCCACCTCTCTGGGCCCGGCCTTGAGGTAAGGCCCCAAAAGTCCGTTCCTGAAGACTATTCCAGGTACCAGCTCAGACCCTCTTCCGAGTGGACCCAGGGTGTGTGGGAAGCTTCTTGCTCTTGGTTAGCGGCAGAGTGAAAGCAGTTAAAGAAAGGGAAATATTTATAAGTATTCTATAAGTATCATAAGTATACTTATATAAATTATATATTATATGCTTAAACAATTTATATTTATGTAATTAAATATTATGTAACTATTTTAAATATTTATTAAATATTTTAGAATGCTTGTTTCTTAAGAGACCCTTAGGCCCGACACTAGGAATATGCCGGGATGAGTAAGACGGAGCCCTGGCCTCAAGGGCCCCCTGATCTAATTGGAGGGAGGGAGACATGGTAGGTGGGAAAAACAGACACCCGCACTTGCTGTGCAGTGTGACAGGTGTGACCGTGAAGGGACCCTGGCCAAGGGGCGCCAAAGATACAGGTGGCAAGTGATCTCGTAAAGAGTCTGGAGACTTTGACTAGAAGTAAATGGTAGGGATGTATTCCAGAGGCCAGGCAGAAACCCAGAAGTTCCAAAACAGAAGGAAAAGTCAAGAGTTCGTGTTGTGTCCAGCTCATTCTTGAGTGATCAGCCCTGCATCCTTCGTCCTGGGATCAGCCCGGACCATTATCCGTCGGGTGTCAGGTGACCCAGAGGGTGGGCGGCCAGCATAATGGACGTTGGTGGACGTCAGGTGGTCTGGATACGTGAGCCCTTCAGGCAATAATCAGAAGGTTATCTGGAGATCTGGTATGTGTCCAGATGCACATCCAGGTATTGATGCAGGACTGGAAAGTTCAAAGAAGTTCTCAGGCCAGTTAGAACAATAGAGTCATTTCCTCATGCCTCAGCCTCCTCGATTTTAGTGATTTAGCAGTTTGACCCCAGTGACTGGTGGGAAGGATCCCAAGAGGGTGTCCGAGAGGAGGGGGCGCAGGCTGGGCCCTGAAGGGGGCGTGTCTTAGTGAACGGCGGATTTTCCAGCTCGGGAGGTGGAGGAGACCTTGAAAGCAGAGATGGTTCCTGCTCTCGCCGCACGGGGTCCTTTCTGGGGAGACCCGGCCCCACGGAGCATGGGTGAAACTATGCACTCATTCGTGTTCAGCAGGCAGTTGTGAAGTGTCTGCTCTGTCTCAGGCACCGTGCCACCACTGGGGACGCAGCAGGGAACAAAAGCCAGTCCCGGCCTCCCGGAGCGTCCGTTTGGGGGAAGGAAGGGGACAGTAAGCAAACGGTACAGGGGTGACGGTCAGAAGGAGAATCGGGCTCCGGAGAACACGGAAGTGGGAGCAGTAGGCAGCTGCTGCTGTAACGCCGAAAGGTGTAATGGCTTAAACCCAGGAGAGGCTGGGTTCCCGCTCCCGTCAAGATTCCTCATCCGTGGCTAAGGCTCAGGGGCACCTGGAGCCCACGGCTTCCAGTTTCCCACGGTTGACTCCACACACCCATCTGCTGGAAGGGGAAATAGCAGGGAGGAGGCTCGTGGGCGGATCTCACCAAGGTTGGAAGTGGGTGTGGCATCTGCGCTTGGGTGCCATTGGCTAGAATTCAGTCACGTGGCCACACCCCTCTGCCAGGGAGACTGGGAAATGTGGTCCAGGTGTGTGTCCAGACAGATGCAGAGGTTCTGGATTTTGGTGAACTGCTAGAAGTCTAAGGTGATATGGTGTGTAGGGTTGCTAGTGTGTATAGCAAACTTTAATAACCCTTATCCCTTGTCCTGAGTGTCCAGCAGGAAAGAAAGTGTAGGTATCTCAGAGAGGATGGAAACTAGCATTCTAGTTTTCCCAGAACGAGTATTTAGCGCCCTCTACTGACTGCAGAGGGGGAAATGTTGTTGAGAGCGCCCACTGCTCTCCGTGAACGCCTCTCAGGCGTTCTCAGCAGCTGCCTCTGGGCTGCAGAGACTCTGGGTGTTCTCTTGAGGTCCTGGGAGAGAGACAGACATCAGCCAATCTGCTTATGGGCTTGTGTCGTCCTGCCTCTTAATGAGAGTAACCAGGCTTCGGGGACTTGCCTGCTCAGGCACTAGTTAGCTCCAACCCTTTAGAAACCCAGGAGCCAAATGTGGTCTTAAATGGTAGCACCGACATCAGTGAAGTAGCTGACAGTGGGGAGTGGTGATGGGCTGAGCCTGTGGCAGGTCAACACGAGCTCTAGAAGTGCGAGGAGGGAGCACTATCCAAGGTCCGGCTGATCAGGAAGGCTTCTCGGAGGCAGAGGGGATTCGGCTGAACCAACAGAATGTCCGAAGTTCTGCTTTTCACCTTTGCCCCTATGCTTCTTTCCCGACTCTCGGTCCCGGTCTCCAGGGCATCAGTTCTAGGTGTCTCCAACCCAATTTCACCCCCAGCTGCCCCTGTCTGGCGGCACCGGATCAGGCATACCAGTGGAACAAGGACACCAAGTCTGGTTGCATGTCTCGCTTCAGATCAGGAGACCCAGGGACAAACCCGGGCACTTGGGGATAGAGGCAGCTCACTTCTCTGGGTTTGTGACTTCCCAGCACTATGTGGTAGAATCTCATGTTCCATTTTTAATTTAAACCTTTCAAATTCAGTACCCAGTTTTGTTGAAAAGACGATCAAAACCCAAATCCTTTATGTAATATAACTCTTGTAATCATGATTCCTGCCCATTCACTGTAATGACACAGAGATTGTCTGTAACTTTGTATGGGCTTTATTTTGCTCTTTTTTTCTATTGCTTCACCGCTCCACACACCTGTGACCCCAAAGGTCTGCCTCCATGGCGAACCCAGGCAATACCGAGAGAGATGTCTTTGCCACAGTGACTCGTTGGGCCTACCTTTTTCCTTGTCTTCCCGTTCAGTCCCTTCCTCCTTAGCATTGCGCTGGAGCACAGCCTGTGCTGGCACCCCAGCGCTGCCTTTTACTACCTGTGTGACTGTGACCTTGGGTCCCAGGGTCCTCCAGTGGGCATGATAATGGTGCCTCCCTCAGAAGGGGCTGGAAGGAGTTAGTGTGCCTAAAGTGCCTTGGACAGGAGCACCTGTCTGCTTGCTAGATGGGGTGCAGCCCAGTTCATGAATAGCTCAGTGAAGCCAATCAGATCTTTAAAAAAGATAATGAAGTGCTTAGGAAGGTACCCAGAGGACAAGGGAAGGTTGGAATAGTGTTTGCTGCTCTCTTGTTGAGCTTCCTGCAGGAGTAAGCCCAAAGGAGAAGGGAATGAACCTGAACATGAGGTTCCACAGCTCTGGGTAAATCCCAGCTGAGTATGTGGGGGCCGGCCTTTCGGTCCCTCTTGGGGGGAAGGAGCCAACAACCTCCTGAGTCCTCCTGCAGCTGTGGTGTCTGCAGTAGCAGGTGGCCTAAGGAGGAAGTGGGCAAGGGTAAGGCCCAGAGCCTGGAACTAGGGCCTTTTGTTGGGGTTCCCCATGCAGAGCTTCGGCCAAGGAGGGAGACACGGGGATCCCCCAGAAGTGAGTGGTCAGCCTCATCTGTGGCCCTGCTCTGCTTGCTTTGACCAAGAAAGACTCCCCAGCACCAGCTCTGTGAGTCTGTGTGCTTGAGTGGCCCTCTAGGCCCTTGTTCAGTTCCTTTGCAAAACCCTCAGGCTAGTTTTGCCACAATAACATCCCTAAACGACCACGGATTGCACACAGGGTGTGTATGCAATACTTTGCACACAAAGTATTGCACGCAAAGTAGCGC
>PVJI01010679.1:0-14483 GCA_004026765.1 Micronycteris hirsuta | reverse complement strand
GGTCATGATTATTTTGAACAAGTATTACCATCTGCATGTCCCCAATTCTCTGGGCTGCACTAAGGTGACCACAAGACTTTGCCGTATATAAGTCACCACATAGCTTCACGGGGACCCTCAGAGAGCAGGTGTGTGTATGGGGAGGGGCAGGGGAGGGACCATCAGCAGAAGAGACGTAGCTCTACTGATCATGGCCCTGTCCATTCCAGAATTGGGGCAGGGGACACAGTGGATAAAGCAGCGGGACATGGCATGGGTGGTGGCTTCGGGACCGCAGCCCTGCCCCTTACGGCTGCAGCTAACCACTTGGCCAGGGGATACTAGCTCCTTCGTCATTAATCGACATCCTTGAAGATGGTGACAATGACATGTTCATGTGACAGCATTTTTCTGCTGGCTGCTCAGAAGAGAAAACCAGTGGCCCCTGTCTCTAGAAGGGGAGTCAGGGGACAGTGGCAGACAGTGTGCCCCCTAGGAAGTGACTTCTGGACGCTTGGCCTTAGCCACTTGCCCTAGTTTCCCCAGCAGCCCTGCTTCGCCCCTTGCCTGCCCCCTACAGCCAGGCGGGCCCCGGCTTTCGAAGGCCTGGCCCATCCCGCTCCGTGGGGACTCTGCTTGCCCTGAGCACATCTCCTGCTCTCAGGCCAGCGGTCTCGGGCCCAGCAGCTGAAACCGAGAGATACACTTGGACGTAGGCACAGAACCCGCCTCATGGGCCCTCGGTGGACGCTGTGCTGATCGGCGCTGATCGGCACTTACAGGCGCTGGTGGTGATTGCGCCTGGATGGGGGACTTTTAAACCAGGGAGGGGGAGTTCCAGATGGGCCCCCGGGAGCAGAGATCTGTATGTGTGGGCCGGTCGGAGTGTCCCCCAGAATGACTTTGAATCTACAAGGGAGAACTGCGTTGGTGCTCTTGGGCTCGACCCTTTCACCAACTGACCTGTTCTCCTGGAGGGTATTTACACCTGCGTGGGGCTGGAATGTGTTAAGTCCCAGAAAAAGGAAAGAACAAGTGTTATTAAAGTCAGGGGTGGCGTGGAGAAGGCAGGCTCTTGCTGTTTTGTCCGGGGGCAGTGTGGTCTGTCGGGAGGCTCGGTGCTGTCGCCAATGCAAACCTCTCTGGAGAACATGAGCTTTGGAAAGGCAGACAGTCCTGGGTCTTCACTCGTCTCTGTCGGCGTGTGACGTCAGACAAGTGACTGCTCTGGGCTCCAGTTTCCTCACCGGCAGCACAGCTGTGGGGGGGTTGATGCGTGAGTCCATCCATGTAGGGGCATGAGCCGGCCCGGCGCGTGGGCAGCACACAGACAGCGTCGTCACTGTGATATTGTAGGAGAGACCCACCATATTTTGCCATGTATAAGGCACACTTCTTTTGCCCAAATTTTTGAGGGGAAAATAAGGATGCACATTGTACATGCGTAGTACTAATTCCCACATATCATGTGAATTCCATGTGGGAATCAGCACTAAAACGTGAGTGCGTGTTATTCACAGCTAAATACGGTTTTGGGGGGGGAGGTTAATCTCTAAATACGGTATTTGGTTGTTGTGGTTCCTGGCACAGAACTCCCCAAACCCTTGGAATTTCCTAAGTGATAAGAGCGATAAAGGTGTTTTGATGTTCAAGACAAGCCCCTTTCGAGCTCAGCTACGAAACGGACTCGTGATCACAGTGGAACTGCATACAGTCGGTGCTCGTAAATGCCAAGCTGCCCCTCCCCCTCCAGGACCGCCCCCTGCCGCCTTGGCCGGGGTCTTAGGGTTAGAGAACCTGGATCCATATTCAGTTCTGCTGCTTCAGTAGCTCTGCATAACTGCAGCAAGTTGTTCGACTGCTGGGCCCCGCCCTCGTCCGCCACCAGTGGGTTCATGACGCCACCAAGGAGGCTGCCACGGGGAGCAAACGAGAAAACCTGTGTGAACAGGTCTGAACCCTGGCAGAAATGTACCAGTGAGCGGAATGCGGCTGCGTGCCTGCATGCATGTGCGTGTGCAAGCTAGCAGCTGCTGAGCCCGGCTGTGATAAGACCAGATTCTACCCTAAAAGGCTGGCTTGGGGAGCTGATCAGGGCAGGAATGGATGAAACAAGGCAAAGTGCTTTTGCGAGTGCTTTGTGGCTGTCGGGGGTCCCTGTGCCAGGGCGCGGCTTGCCCTGGATTACCCCACATTCAGGACTTCTAAGGAAATGTTTTTAGGGGGCTTGGGGGTGCTTGAGGGGAACACTAACATATGGCAGTTTTGGGGGCTTTATGAAAAGGGAACCGGTGGTTACCTTCGAGCACCGCCCAGATTTATTTCGCTCTGGGAGTTTCCAGGCGGCTTCCCCACGCGGAGGAGTGAGCAGCTTCAGGCCGGCTGAGCTTTGCAAAGCCATGGGTCAGTGCCAACGAACTGGGTTCTGGTGTGGCTCCCTTGGTAACTTGCTCTGGGACTTTAAGCAAGTCACTCAGTGTCTCTGGGCCTCCTGGAGAAGGAACCCCTGGCCTCAGCCAGTGAGAGATACATACAGAATGCCTGAGAAGGAGGAAGGCCCACACAGGGACAAGGTGCTCTTCCTCGTTTGCCTGACCCCAGCCTCTGGATTGTAAAACCTCACCACAGCCGAGGGAAATACAGGTCCCTCAGTGTCCAGGGGGCCCCGCTGGCCTCCTGGGATGCCTGTCCTTTCAACTTCCCCTTTCTGCCCCGACTACTTAAGGAAGCAGTCAGAGAGGAGACCTTCTGGAAAGTTCCGTACAAATGGACTGCTGTCTTCGTACAGTAGCTCTTTGTGCCCGTCTCCTCCTAGCTGCCGGGAAGCAGCAGCCAGCCTGGGCTGCTCTAATCAGCAGCCCTGACCCTGCTGCACACGCTGTGTTGTGCTGCCTACCACCCGGCCGTGGTTTCCAGAGGAGACTTTTAGGGAACTGGGCCAGCAAAGCTCCCCCCGCTGGGACGGTCCTTTCCCGTCCTCATTGTTACCATCCCAGGTACGACATGGTTCCCCGATAACCAGGCCTTACCCATGGAATCTCGTCCAGCCTTCCGCCCCGGTTTTGGGGGACTCCCTGTGTACCAGGCACAGGTGGGCTTTCACAGAATCCGTTCCTCTTGTCTTCACACAGCCCTAGGAAGCAGCTGTGGGGACCCCCATTTTCAGCTGAGGAAATTGTGCCCAAGGATGGAAACGCGGGTGAACCTGGACTGTCAACTCCACCTCCAGGGCCTTCACCTGGGCCAGGTGCTTTCCAGGCTGGTCTCCCGTGGTCCTTGTCCGTGTGGCTCCCCATGCCCGGGCGGTGGAGGATGCCAGAGACCGAGGTGGAGTAGGCAGTCGCCAAGTACATGGAAAGACTGGGGAGTCACCCTCAGAACCTGAGGCCTAAGCTAAGATCGTACCCCCGTGCGTGGTGTTCACGGCAGAGCACCAGAGCCGGACAGAAGGGTGGCACTCAGGGACTTGCATTTCTTGGCATCATGGGGTTCGGAGACAAGGCAACAGCCACACACTAAGCACGGGGCGCCGTCCAGGCCAGGTCCTGGCGCTGGGACAGCAGAAAGAAGGAAGGCCCGGCCCCGCTCTCTGGGACTCCGTGGTCTTCTAGACCTCAGGTAAAAGCTTCCAAACTCTGGGGTGAGACAAATTTTGTAAGACCAGGGAGTTGAAACGGGGTTGCTCTCTGCGTTATTTCTCATTGGGTCCCCCAGTAGCACTCGGGGCTGTTCCCACCATCAGCTGGTGGCCCTGGGCCACCTCCCTTTCCTGCTCTGCTCCCCAAGAGAGCAAAGTGTTTCCTGGTGATGCGTACATGTTTCTTGGTCAGAAACACCTCCTCACCCCTGTGGTGTGAGCAGAGGAGGAACTAGCGGACCAGCAGTTTGTTCCCTGTGGGTGATTCAGTCCCCTGATGAGGAGGGGCGTGGCGGGCGGGGAGGGCAGGCCTCTGCTCAGCAGTGCCCCCCCACTCCTCCTCCACCCCTTCTCCCCAGCACCTCCCGTCTCCTTACCCTGTATGTAGTTTTCCCTACACTTGGCAGATCACACATCTGTCTAATGTCTCCCCTTCTGTTTTGGCATCTGAATCTATAAACAGTTCCCAGGCAAAGTCCTGATGAGTCCTGCCAGTTTGTTCTGTCCTCCCATTCCCAGATGTACATCCTCATCTACACATTGCTAAATATGGAAGCGCACCGTCCAAGAAGTAGAGTGTTTATTACGGCTGGGACAGTGGTGGCCGCGCTCCGGATGTGACCGCCAGCACGGGGTTCAGAGACAAGGCAACAGCCGCACGCTGAGCACGGGGCGCGGTCTAGGCCAGGTCCTGGCTCTGGGACAGCAGAAAGAAGGCAGGCCTGGCCCCTGCTCTCTGGGAGCTTCATGCGGGGCCAGAGTCGGGCCTGTGAATGCATTGGATGGGGCGTAATCGTGCTGTCCAGTGGGGCGTGCCCAGGGCCAGAGGGAGGGGGCGGGAGCTCTGCCCGGGAAGGAAGGCTGCTCCGAGAGTAGCATGGGGCCTGATGGGGGAGATGGCTGGCTCGTGGGGAGGTGTCTCTGCTAGCTGACCAGTGGAACAGGGACCCAGCAAACTGGGACTCCCTCCCTCCACCCCACGCCTCTGCTCTGGAACAGAAGGTGCTCCCCATGGGCCGAGGGCCAGTTACTTAACCACTCTGAGCCTCAGTTCCATGCCTATAGAATGAGGATAATGGAGTCGGCGTGATGACTCGAAATACAGAGGTTGGTACACAGCAGACACTTGATAAATGGGAGATGATATTATTATTATTAATACTGTTATTGAAGCCTTGAGGACAGTAACCCACCATTATTAATCAAGGGGCTCAAAGCCCATGCTGGGAAGTTGGGAGAAGGGGGCAGAGCAACAGCGATCGAATCTGCATCCCAGAGAGCGCCAGAATCAAACTCTGGAAGACACCCAGGCTAATCCTCTCTCCCAGGAGGGTGATGCACCTTCTCTGGACCTCAATTTTCCCATCTGTGCAGTGGGGGAGGTGGCACCAGATCTGCCTCTAAGGGTCCTTTTGTTCTGGCTTCCGGGGATTTCCCGTCCACTGGAAGGGACCTTTGGGCATGGTTGGAGTAGGGTATAGACATCAGTAAAAAGGCATTGCTGTGCCTTTTTCATCCTAAAGTTCTTAAGATGTAATCAAGAGGGGACTGCGCCATGTGCCAACCACAACCAGCAGAGGCGGCTGGGACGCCTACCCTGGGCTCCCCAGGCAGCTGCAGGTGCCTGGCAGGGGAGCTGCGTGGGGGGTAAGATCCAGCTGGTGTTCCACCTGTCACATGCATTTAGTGCAGGGCTGCAGCCTCCTGGAGAACGAGGCACTTCTCTGCTCCCTGGTCAGACCCTGCAGGAGGGCACAGGGAGTATTTGGAAGCGGCCCCCTGCCTGGACCCCTGACCATGGGTCCTCCCCTGTCCTTTCCTGTCAGCCTCCAGCCAAAGGTGCTTTGGGCAGAGGCTTGCTGTGCCCCCGCTCTGCACAGGAGGTCCTGCAGCTTGTCTCGCCCCAGGGGCCCCTGGCTGGTGGAGACAGGAAGGAGTGGGCGGCACTTCGGGGCTGGAAGGGGTGTGGGCCTTCACACAGAGAGGCTCAGGCAGGCTGGTAAACAGACAGAGAAGGTGCTGCAGGGCCAGGCAGTGAACCAGAGGTCAAGGTGCCTGTCTTGGACTGTCGGGAACAGCCAGGGAGAGAGAAGGGAACTGGTTTCAGCACATTTTGAATCTGCGTTCTCTCCAGGCTCCCTGAACCCTAACTCGCCCCCTGCCCTTTACTCTTCGCCCCCCACAGACCTTCCAGGCCTCTGGGTCGTCTTTCCACTTAGCGCCTCCCTGGGGGTTACCACTCCAGCCTCTGCACCAGGACCTGGCGGGCCCGGGATGGCCGCGGTTACTCCTGTCGTCTCGGGGCAGGCGGAGGGGGCAAGTGTCAGAGTCCAGGTCTTTGCTCTCAGGGCATGTGGTGGGTGGAGCCAGCAGCCAGCCCCTGGTCAGTCCTGTCCGGTTCGGGCTTTGCCTGGAGCAGGAACAAGAGCTCGCCCCCCTCCACGTCCATGCCCCAGTCCTTGTGTGGCTGGGCAGCAAGTCTGCCCAGAGAACCCAGGAGATCTGCTGCCCAGCACAGGCTCAGTCGGTCTTCCCGCTTCTCCTGGCAGCGATGGCCGAAGCCCGAGTTTCTCGGCCCCTTTCCTTCAGGCAGGGAGAGTGGGTTCCCCCATCCCTTAGGTGAGGCCAAGCACGTGGGTGCCAGAGGTGGGCCTGGAACCACGGGGTCCCCCAGACTCCTGAGAAACGGCCGCTCTTCCCACATTTGCTCCTGGGAACGGGGAAACAGTTTCCACCTCTAACAAAAGCTGGGCCTTTGGATGGGCCTGACGGTAGTAGCAAACAGCCTTTTTCCATCTCAGCCACAGACTGCCCAGGTGGTGGTTCCCATGGCAACTGTGGTGTTGCCAGGCAGCAGAGTCCTGCCAAGGAAGAGGCCACTATGACCTTCCCAGTGGGGCAGGAGCCGAGGGCGTGGGAGGGGCACATGGGAAATGGATCTGGCCGTGCCTGTGACATCTGCAGGCACCGCCCCCGCTGCCCCTGCTGTGAACCACTCCCCAGCCTCCGGTCCTGGGGGCCTTTTAGCTCAGGGTCTGCACTCCTGAAATTTCTTGGCAGGGGCCCAGCTTGGTCACCTAGTATCCCTTTTAGGAAGGGGGGGGACGATCATAATCCATTAGGCTCAGCCTTCCAAGCCATTCCGAGTGCTAAGTCTCAGGGAGGGTCGGCTCAGCAGTGTCACGTTAGGCTTAGACGCAGAGCCACTTCCTGGACCCACCAAGTCCACCCGCACCCCAGCCGGGTATGATGCCCTTTTCTCTCCAAAGGTGAGCCCTCTGAGAGGTCAGGCCGACAGTGCTTGTCCTGCCAGCACTGGTCCTTCCTGCGGCCCCCTGGGGACACTTGCCTCCTGGGGCAATTCACTGCTCCTTCCATAAATGGGCGTGCGGAGGCCTGGCTACATGCACGGTTTTCTCTCAGGTAAAATCAGTGACCACCTCTCACGCCCTCCCCCAGCGCATGTGCCATCGTCAGGAGAGCCTCCAGCCCTCGGGAGGGGACGCCCAGGTGGCCCAGTGGCCAGACCCCGGCCAATTCCCTGTCACACTGCAACCTGTGCGGCTTCCTGTCTGTCTCTGTCCATTTCCCCTTTATTGCTACAGACCAGGAGAACGATAAATATTTGTCAGTGCACGATCACACCACGGACACGTCCTCGCTGGAGAGGGACTCTGACGCAGCCCTGCAAACGATCTCACGGGAAATTCGTTAACAGCATCGCACACCAAAGTGCGTTTGAACAGCGATCTCTCAGGCTAACCTGGCCACCTGCCAACGGGGAAGACTTCTGTTTGTCCAGTGAACGTTCACGGGACCGTCTTGGTCACCTTTGGCAAGGGGTGGCTTCAATTTGGGGTCAGGCTCAGGCGCCCAGATGTTCATCCTTCATTTTAGCGAAGACGAGTCATGGCCTCGCGATGGCCCTTGTCCATGGCCATTCTCTGCTCAGAATGACCGTGGTAACGTGGGAAGGTTTCCATCTGTCAAGTTCACACGCCTCAGTCACTGGAAGGCTGTGGCGGATCAAACCTGGCATGTCTGCGGATTCCCTTTGCACCGCCCACGAAGAAAGTGTCTGTTAAGGGAATTCTCAGTGTCAGTAAGATTGCGGAGGGGACTTTGGCCTAGGTTAGCGTAGTAACTGGTTAAAGGCCCATTCTGCATTCATTGTAACACTAGATTCTGCCACCTACACAGAGGAGTTGACTGTTCATTACAACAGGTTGGAAATAGCCCTGTTGAACCCTTCAAACAGCACCAGTTGATGGCTCGTTATTTTGCAGACAAGCTTGGACAGCATCCCTTTCCTTTATTCTCGAATGTTTGAAAGACCCTATTAAGAGGATGAAAAGACAAATTACAGACTGGGAGAAAATGTTTGCCAATCACACAACTGGCAAAGGCCTCGGGATCTAGAATGGGAACTCTCAGAATTCAGCATGAAAAACAACCCAATTGAAAATGGGAAAAGAATGGGAATGAACCTCTTTCCAAAGAACATACCCAAACAGACAGTTAGCGCAGGCAAAGCGCTCAACATCCGTAATCATTAGGGGGTGCGAATCAGCCACCGTGAGCTGGCGCTGACACCCCCAGGGCGACTGTCCCCAAGCACACGATAGTGAGTGTTGAGGGGTGTGGAGGAACTGGGACCTTCAGACGCTGCTAGTGAGAGCGTGACATGGGTGGTCACTTTGAAAAACGGTTTGGCAGTTTCTTAGCCATGTGGTTACCGGAGGACCCAGCAATTCCACTTCTAGGCATGTACCTGAGAGAAATGAAAACATGTGTCCCCACAAAAACGTGTCCACCGATTTCATCAGCATTGCCTGTAGTAGCCACAAAGTGGAAGCAACCCAGACAGCCATCGGCGGTAAGACACCAAGAGGTGGTCTGTCCGTATAATAGAATATTATTCAGCCATAGGGAGGGATGAAGGACTGGCCACGCTACGGTATGGACAAACATGGAAGATATTATGCTGAGTGAAAGGAGCCAGACACAGAGGACCACGTATTGTGATTCCATGTATATGAAATGTCCAGAATAGGCAAACCCATAGGGACAGAAGGTAAATAAGTGGCTGCCGGAGGCTAGGAGGAGGGAGGAACGGAAAGCGACTGCTCCCAGGGTGGGCCCAGGGTTTCCTTGGGGGGTGATGAGAATACTCTGAAGTTGATTAGGGAGATGGTTGTACAACTCTGTGAATGTAGTAAGACCATTTATTGGGAACTTTAATTGGTGAATTGTATGGTATGTGCATACCTTTTATTTTTTCTATCCTTTCCTGAAGACATGCTTAGAGAGAGGGGAAGGGAGGGGGTGAGAGAGAGAGGGAGAGAAACGTTGATCAGTTGCCTCCTGAATGCACCCCATCCGGGGACTAAGCCCGTAACCTAGGTACGTGTCCTGAATCGAACCTGCAGCCTTCTGGTTTACAGGACGATGCTCCAACCAGCTGAGCCACACCAGCCATGGCTGGTATGTGAATATCTGAATAAAGTGATTTTAAGAAAACCTCAACATTGAAAAAAATCCAATTAGAAAATTGGCTAAAGACATAAACAGACCTTTCACCAAAGAGGATAGATATACAGATAATAAATAACCACTTGAAAAGATGTTGAACATCTTTTCAAAATCCAAACCAGAGAAATGCAAATCAAAGTCATGATGACATGTCACTCTACACCTATAGGTGGCTAAAATAAAAACGAGAGGAGGAGAGCCCGGATGGTGTAGCTCAGTGGATTGAGCGTGGGCTGGGGACCAGAGGGTCCCGGTTCAATTCCCAGTCGGGGCACATGCCTGGGTTGTGGGCCACATCCCTGATGAGGGCCATATGAGAAGCAACCATACATTGCTCTTTCTCCCTCCCTTCTCCTCTCTCTGAAAATAAATAAATAAAATCTTAAAAAAAAACTAAGCAGGAGAAACAGCCATGCCTACACTGCTGGTGGGACCCTAGAGTGCTGTGGCCCCTCTGGAAAGCAGTTTCATGGTCCCTTTGATGGACTTACCATATGACCTAGGACTAGCACTCCTGGGCATAGATTCCCCCCAAATGGAAAGCAAATTGTCGTGCAGAAACTTGTCCACTGATGTTCATCGTCACTTTGTACGTAATCACTCAAAACTGGAAACTCACCAGATGCCCTTCTGCAGGTGAGTTGTCAAGCAAACAGTGCTACATCCAAACCAAGGACTACTGCCCAGCACCAAACCATGGAATACTGCCCAGCACCAAACCATGGACTACTGCCCAGCACCAAACCACGGAATACTACCCAGCACCAAACCACAGAATACTGCCCGGCACTAAACCATGAAATACTGCCCAGCACTAAAGAGGAGCAGCCTGGGTGACCCCCGAGGAAATATGCCAAGTGAAAAAAGCCAGTCTCCAAGGCTCATTCATGCACTGCACGATTCCATTGATAAGACATCCGTGAAACGACATAACCAAAGAGATGGAGACTAGATTAGTGGCTGCCAGCGTTGGAGGCGGAGGGAAGGGTGGCTGTGGCTACAGAGAGGGAGCGGGGGGAGCCTTGTGGCGATGGTGCAGGGAAATATCTTGATTGCGGTGGTGATTACAGGCAGCCACATACGGGATACAGTTGATAGTACCGAACAAACACACACGTGCGCACGTGAGCCCGTGTGAAACTGGGTGAAGGGCACCCAGGACTTCCTGCACATCTCTGCAACCTCTCACGCATCTGCAAGTGTTGCAAAACCAACATTTTGTAAGTAAACAATTAAATAAACGTCTCAGAGGCCGCATGCGAAGCACCGTGCGCGGTGCTGGGCTAACCATGAAGAACAAGTGACACACACACAGCCCCTGCCCTCGGCAGCTCGGTCTGCTGACCTTCAGTTTTCTGCGGACATTTCCTTTCGACATTGGGATTGTAGATGCTCGCAGCCGTTCCGGCACCTGCGGACCTGGCATCTGTGCCCTGTCCCCACTCAGCCTTGATGGTGCGTCACAAGGCAAAAGATTCCTTTTCTCTAAGTGGAGGCGGAGGCCTATTGTCATCACCTGTTGTCACCTCGGGACGTGCCAGCTGCTGCTGTCCGGTACCCATTTCTCTCCTCACCCTTTGAAAGAGGTGGCTGGACAGGGTCTGGTGTGTTCCCACCAAGGTTTCTGCTGGGGGCCCCTGGCGACTGCACACAGCGGAGGGGTCACTGCTCGTACTTTTCAAAGGTGACCCACTGGCACGGGCGTCTTTGTTGAGAGGCACTGGCTGGCTGGGTCCCTGCTGTGAGCTGCTGCCAAGGGCAGAGTGGGCTCTTAATGAAGGTGGCTTGTGGGTGGCCGTGTTGGGGGGGAGGGTTAGGGGCAGCATGGGTGGATGGCGTGGGGGCCTGTCAGCTGGGCTCAGCAGGGCTGTGAGTGGCTTTAGACACGTTTACAGAGAACTTCGGAAATGTAGGAAATCTTTAGTTTCTCTGCTTAATTATAAAAATCCCAGAAGAACTTCGACAGTGAAATTGTCTACTCCGGGCACATGTTTCTTCTTCTTAATAATGGCTGTGTTGAGGCGTATGCACATAATGTGTCCTACATTATAAATTCACCCATGTGAGGTGCGTGATCCGATGCCTCTGCTGGTTGCCATGGGAGACTCAAATGGGGGCCTAGCCCTGGCACGCAGGAGCCCCTGGGGCGGGGGCAGGGGACCTTGGTGTGAGGGGAGCGATTCCCACCATCAGGACAGGGCAGATGTGGGCAACTGGCTGGGGCAGAAGAGGCTGAGGAAACACACATGAGCCTTGACCCTTGCTTGTGGTTTTAAAAATTCTACTGTTTTGACAGTAAAAAGGTGATTGCCCCCCAAGTCTAGAACGGTGCTGCCCATCCTCCCTTACAGAGATGAATGAGCCCTGTCCCACACTCCAGGGGATGACCAGCAAACAGATGGTCGAGAAGGCTGCAAGGACCGGCTTTCTATAACAGGCCAGAGGGCACAGAAGAGGGAGTGACTGACTTCACTGGAAAGGGTTCATCTGTGTGGTGCAAAGGTCAGAGCCTGTGTCCACAGCAGAGGAAAGTGGCTAATTGTGGAGCACGTCCGTCAGGTGCAGGAGGCTAGGACTTTCTGCAGCACCACCATGAAACCCCTCAAGGGATTCCTGCAAACGGGCTTACAGAGGGAATGACCTCTGTCTCTTGCAGCTGCTTTTGGCCCCGGCTCCCTTGGGTAGTGCTAAGCAGAGAGTCGGCGATGTACCAAATTCCAGCACTAGATGGCGCTGTGGGCCGCCCACTGCCACTGATTCACCGAGGGTGCTGATTCCACCGACTCTCAGGCGTTTGCAGGCATCTTCTGAGTACCTCCCGTGCTAAGATCTACTTAACATTTCTCTTTAAACGCCCTTTTAATTTTTTTATATCTATCCCATAGGACACCATGACCTCTTTGCCATAAATGGTTGATGAATGTAAACTTTTTTAAAAAATCACATAACCGTTTAGAACAATGTTCGGTTTATGGACAGGAGGTGAATACAAAAATAAAGCTGTGAGAACAAAACCTGTTGGTTTTGCATCGCCTGCACCCACCTCGCAGGCCACCAGGACAGTGAAGTGCTGCCCTAGGCTTCGAACTCGGGACGACCAGCCGAGGCCACCTGCATGCGTGTGGGTTCAGGGTTGGAAGGGCGCCTTCCCTTTGCAGGGGGAGGGCCTGAGTGCTGGGAGGGAGAGGGATGCTCCCAGAGGCACAGTCTTGGTCCCGGGGTCAGAGCCAGGCCTGGGACCAGGTCCTGCCTCTCCCTCGGCCACACGGACACTGCTGGAAGATCCTCGGGAAAGTGGAACTGAAGTGGGAGGCATGCATGCTGCTCTGCCCCTTTGATGCCTGAGGAAGTTCACTGGGGGGTCCCGAGTGCAGGGAGCATCCCTTTTTGGCAAACGAAGTCCCGAGGTGAGAGTCAGGAGTCACAGGGGTGGGTAGCACCGAGACCGCCGGTGAGCTCCTCGCTCGGCTTCTCTGGGCCCCGTGCCCTGGGGCCCAAAGCAGGGCGTGGCATCGTGCCACGTTCTCTGGCCAGTGCCCCCCAGCTTTGGACCTCACTGCCACATCCTGGCATGCTGCCCCTTCAAGGAGCCACCTCCACCCTGGGATGGGATCTTGGGCACATGCTTTGATCCGTCTTCCTTGTCAGAGCTAGGAAATATCAGCAGCAGCCTCACCCTTGGGTTACCACACAGGCATATCACATGAGGTCCTAATAGGTCCTCTTGGGAGAAAGGCCGGTGGCGCCAGTTCAGTGCCCCTCCCAGATGCCAAGACAGGACAGGGTAACTTTCTTCCTGCTGCCCCCTCAGCCCTCAGAATTGTCCAGTTGAGATGACCCTGATCTAGTCAATGTTTCCTTCTGTTTTCACACACCAGAGGCTTCTGTGTTATTTTGTCCAAAAGGATGTGTAGTAGTTCAGATAACGCCAGCTACTATAAATTGCCACCCTAGATCTCAGCAGATTAACACCACAGAGCCCCAATTTTCAACCAGTGTGCCGCAAGAATTTCAAAACATGCAGTGCCTGACAGTTACTGAGTCAGGGGCACTGAGTTATTTTTCCTTACTTTGTCAAATTAGAAAATGACAACAGCCCTGACTGGTGTGGCTCAGTGGATTGGGCTCATCCCGCAAACTGAAAGGTCGCTGGTTTGATTCCTGGTCAGGGCACATGCCTGGGTTGCAGGCCAGGTCCCCAGTTGGGGGCACGCAAGAGGCAACCAATTAATGTTTCTGTCACACATTGATGTTTCTCTCCCTCTCTTTCTCTCTCCCTTCCTCTCTCTCTAAAAGTAAATAAGTAAAATTTTTTTTAACAAAATGACAACAGCCAACACAACAATAGCTATCCAGTGTCAATGAATCAATATCATACCTAATTTTTTGTCAGATCAGCAAAAAATAATGGTTTTTGGTGTGCCGCAGATTTTCATCATGAGTTTCTACGTGCCATGAGATGAAAAGGGTTGAAAATTGCTGCCCTAGAAGGTCGTTTCCCACTGCCCTATGGTCCCATTGGCAGCTGTCGCGATGATGGCTCCAGCAGGCCAGGCAGTGTGGTAGTGACCTCAGAGACCCTCCCTCCCTCTCACAGGGACACTCACCCCAGGCCTTTGTCCTCTCTCCTCAGTATTGTACCTGGAAGGCTCCGTTCTTGTGTTTGAGGACATCTTCAGACTGATCGCGTTCTACTGTGTCAGTAGGTGAGTAGACCCAGCCCCACAGGAGGGCATCTGGCTGCAGCAGATGTCCCTGCCATGTTGTGGGGGTGGGCAGTCCCCCCAGAGGGAAAGCTGCAGGCCACAGGATGCAGAGAGGGGACAGTCCCTGGCTTTGCCCTGGTAACCATAGAGGGTGGTGGTAGTTTTGCTGTTTTCTTGGACCTGCCGGGAAGGACCCTTTCAGTACCACCACCTGCTCGTGGCTCGCTGCCCACCCCCTTAGCTTCCTGGGTCCTGGCTTCAGGGACAGCTTGGAGCCCTGCATGCACCCTGCGGAGGGGTTATAGAAGGAACTTCCTGTGGGGGCAGCAGGAAGGGCTGGTACCCTCCGACGGAGAGAGCCTGCGATTGCTGAGCAGCTGCTGGGTGGTGTGGGCGTCAGGTAACCACCCTCAGAGCTGCTGTTTACTCAGACTGGCTGCCTGTCAACAGGCCTTTGAAAATATGTTTGGGTGCCAGAAGCTGGTGACTCAAGCTACAGAGTCTTGACAAGGACTGTCCAGAGGCTGGGCAGGATGACTTGGGATCCAGGGCTGCAGGTCCACTTCTCTCTGCTTCAAAAAGACCGTCCTTGCTGTCTCGGGTGAAAACCACACACAACCCAGAACACC
>PVJI01010678.1:0-59341 GCA_004026765.1 Micronycteris hirsuta | reverse complement strand
CCATGCATCGCCTAGCTGTGGGTCTGGTGTGACGTGACCTCAGGACGGGAGGTGTCAGCATGACATCCAGACCTGTCCCCTGTCTGGGAGGAAGTAGTTGATGTGCCAGCGCTGTCTTGGTGGCGCGGGATTCTAATTCTGGACGTGGCGTTTTGTCTGTGTAGGAAGACTGTTCTACCTTCCCAATGGGAAGGGACAGGCACCCGGCTGAGAACAGTGTGGTCATGTGAGTGCTGCCACGTGGGAGGCACCCGGCTCGCTCCCTGCACCTCTTCCCTGGGAGGAGGGGAGACGGGGCCGCAGGGGTTCTGCACGAACCTGTGCAAATCGCCCAGCTCTTCAGTGAGTGAGCGCAGTCACGCCCCTGAGATAGTTCTGGAGACAACAGAGCTAAAAGGGTAAGGGGTACTTATGGACCCTTCGGTTTTTCGTATTCTTGCCCCTCCTTTTACATTAAAAAAAATGTAAAAGAGAGAGAGATCGGTCTGCATTCCTCCCATCCGCGCACCCGCTGCCCAAACCTTGCATGTGCTCCTGCAGGGATCAAACCTGCAACCTGGGCGCATCGGGATGATGCTCTACCCAACTGAGCCTCTGCCCTTAAATGTTTGCCAAACAAGACTGATTTGCCCGTGGAGAACATCTGGTTTTTAGGTGGCCCACTGGGGTTTCCCTGGTTTTATTTCAGTGGCAAAACAGCCACCAGAGCCACCTCTACCAGCCGCAGCATGTTGGGGCTTCTGAGGACCCGGGGCAATGCCTCCCGTGCAGTATCTCAGCCCAACTCCACAAGGCACAGCTGCAGTTCTTCCTCTCTTAGGGATGAAGAAAAGGAGGGCTTTCACCTTGAAGCAGTTTTTAAAAACTGCTCAGGGGACTGCCTGGTTTCGGCAGCACAAGGAAGCACTTGCAGACTTAAGGCCTCGTCTTGAGTTGTTTGGGCAAAGGTGCAGACTGCCGCGCAGGCGAGGCGGTGACCTGGACGGACGTAGCCGATCTGGGCATCTCTGTTCCTGGCCTCTGGCACCCGATGGTGATGTGCAACGTGGGGCAGTCTCCGCTCCCGTAGCGTCCTGGGGGGTTCAGCAACCTCCATAAAGTCTGTCTCAACAGGGCCTTTCCTTCTCGGGCTGATGGCACCGTGAAGGAAGACCTCGCAGCAGCCATCGACCCACTTCTCCGCGAGGCAGCGGGGCGGGCCCTGGGCTATGCTGACTCTCGGGTCTCAGACCATCCTGGTCCGGGGGCCGCAAGCCGAGTCCCGCCGGCGTGTTCTTGTAAACAGCGCTGCTTCTGGGGTTGGCCAAAAAATCTGTTTGTTTTTTTTCTGTAAAATAAAAGACACATTTTTCATTTTCACCAATAACTTTACTGGTTTGGATATTTTGAGTGTGTTGGCTATCTCACACGTGGTAGAACATTGATCGTTCTCAGTTAATGTCTCGATTTGATCACTACCAACTGCGACTGGTCTACCCGACTGTGGCGCATCGTGCATCGAGAAATCTCCAGCAGGAAACTTCACAAACCGCTTTTGACACATTCGCTCAGTCACGACACCTTCTCCACACATGGCACAAATCTTCTCCTTTTTATTTTTTTTCAGTTCAGTTGCATTTTTAATTTTCGTGAAATAGTAAAGCATAATATCCCCAAAATACTGCATAGTCTCTTCCATCTTCAATATGAAAATGGCTACACAAAAATCACCCATTTTGATGTTTTTTTAATGCACATTGATATGACAGCTGTCACAATACAGCCTAACAAAATTGTTTTGAATGAAATTAAAGATACTGAGCACTACTGGTGAGCTTGTAGGGAAAAAAACAAACTTTTTAGCCAACTCAATAGTTTTCCGGAGGTCTGGAAAGCCTACTGCAGTCTCAGGGCCAGCAGGGGGCAGCACCAGCATGTGGCTCTGACTGTGTGGCTCCCAACTCGGCGCTGTTTTGCTGTTGAAGGAAAAATGAAACCGCTTGGTTAACCTCTACCTGCTTGCTCAGCGTTTCCATTTGCATTTCTTTCATTTTTGTTTCTGTACTTCCTTTGCCGCCTCCTCCGCTTCCTCCTGACTTGGAACCTCCTCCTGCCCTCAGAGATGCTTCCCCTGGACCACACTGACCTTCACCTTGTTTAATAGCCAAAGCCGAGCGATGGAAGGAAAGGAAGCACAGGCTTTGATGACCGAGGTCCGGAAAGCCCATCCTTCTAGCTCCGTGGGGATCCAGGAATTGCCCGTGACTTTTTGCCACCCCCGTTGCTCACGATCCTGACGCTCGCACTTTGTTTTTGCTTCTCTGGACCGTCCAGCCCTTGCACGCGTTTCTCTGGGATGTCACCGGTGTCACTTTGTCACTGCCCTAAGGACTCTCCCACATGCCCCCTCCTGTCTCAGTAACATCGCTCTGCTTCCATTCAGTGTGCTTGTCAGAGGGAATTACCTGCAAGCTAAACGAGATTTCTGTGGCAGGGTCAGCCTGGGAGGCACAGGGAGCCGGGGCCTCAGCTGGAGGTGCAGCCCTTTGTGGGCTGGGCACTGTGACCCTTTGGCCCCGAGCCTTCGTGCCCACGCGTGCGCTCTTCCTTCCACGGGGAGGCGGCCCGAGCCTTGTGAAGTCCTGGGCCGTGTGCACGAGGTGTGCAAACCATACACAGATTGTTACTTGTCAGGTTGAATTCTTCAGATCCTGTGGAAAACTCCTGCCTCTGGATCTGGGCACCTATGGACCAGGCTTTGTTTTGTTTGGTTTTTTGAACTGCTGCCCTTGTGAACTTTTTCTTCCTGCTTTTTCACAGTATTTCTGCTCATCCACTTATATCATTGCAATTGTGGGAACTTTGGGGAGCGGGGAAATGGCTCAGGGAGCTGTAGGGAGACCCCATCATCACCCCGCCCTTACAGGCCAGCGCAGACTCGGGGTAGCTTGTTCCCTCGGCTGCTTTCCCTGTGAACTCCGCTCCAGACGCAGGTGCTGTCCTGTTCAATGTCCCGTCGTTCCCATGCGCCATCAGTAAACCTTGACAAAGGCCACATGTAGTGGCTGGGTGGCATTTCATTAAATGATTGAACCATCATTTACGTGGGTGTTCTGTGTACTCAAGGGTTTGAAAACACATGTCACACAGAAAGACTTAGTGACCACTTCGTGCAAAACTGTTTGTCCCCATTTAGGGTTGTTTCCTTAGCAGAGATTATTAGACTCTTGTGTCCAAACATCAGGGCATTTTTGAAACTCACTTATAGTTTTGTTTATTTGTACTTTCTGTTTCAAAATTCTTCCTGCTTTTCATGAAGTGTGAGTTATTATTCATATTGCTTCTAACTACTTTATTTGAATTCTTGTGGGATTTTAGAAAAACTAACTATTCTAACTTGAGAATGGGACATGCTAACTGCACAGAATTTGGAAATATAAATAATCGAAATGATTGAGATAAAAGTCAGCGATATCCCCCTGTATACATGAAATATTGTTATGATGTTGGTGCATGGCTTTTCAGATATTTTCTAGTGATTTGTGATGGACTGAAACATATTTAGAAGTTCCAACAAAAGCAGGTTGATTTGGGTGAATGTTTGAAGCTAGGTTTGCTGTATTTTTATCCTGTAGGAAGTGTGGTTTCCCAGGCTACATTTTAGGGCCGTTACCTTCACTGAGCAATTCACAGGGACCTGGATCGGCAGGTGTCTGAAGTTGTAGTGCAGGTGTTGGACTCAGACGGCCAGAGAGAGGATCCCCAGACTGTGTCTCCCCATGTCTTTGACCTCTGAGCCACACGTACATGGGGCAGATGCAAGGCAAATCCTATAGACTAGCGGTCTGAGCAGCAGCCCAAACACAGTTTGCAGTTCAAGGCCAGACAAGAAAGTTACCTGGTAAAACAAAGGACACAACACTCATTGCGGGAAAGTAACAGAATCCAGACTCTCCCCAATTTAACATCCATAATGTCTGCCATCCATACCCTCCCCCCCAATTCCCCAGGAGATGAAGAACAGAGACAAAATCCATCCAGTCCAGCTCTAGAATGAACCGGATGGTGAAAATAATGAACACAGAATTTAAAACCATGAAAATGATCCACAATGAAAAAAAGGCAAACTGTGTTTTTAATGAATGAAGTCTTAGCAGGAAAAATTAGAAGTCTCAGTAGAGAAGTAAAAACAATAGGGAAGAATGAAATGGAATTTCTAGAAATGAAAAGTACAATTTCTGAAATTCCCAGTACCATAATCTTTTGTAAATGTGTTTATTACCATTATTATTACATGTAAAAACAGAGGTGAGCCATTTTGCTCTTATTACGCTTTTACTAATGACATAGAAGCTGATAAGGCAATTCTATTCATCTTTTCATCTTCTAAACTTTATTCTCCTTGTTCTTGAGGGAAAAGAAAGTTCTGGAATGTAAGTGTATAGCGCAGTTCCTTGACTTTTCTCTCCCCTGTGCTATTTCTACACTGCGTACATCCTTACTGGCACTTTTTATAGAGAAAATTCCATTTAACTCCTCATTTATCTCTCTCTCTGAGGGGCCCTGGACCCAAGAGGTCAGCTTCTTGGTCTGTCTTACCTCTTCGCCTAGTAGGAGCTGAACGAATGTGCACTGAGTAAACGAATAAAGCTTTGGGTCCCCCAGTCCCCATGGTTATCCCAGCCTTTTTCTTGGAATTTTCATGCCTTTGTTGCAGTTGCCTTAGGGTTATTTCTAAGAAATTACATTAAGTTCTGAAACAAGAATTTTTACCAAGGACACGGCAGAATGTTGGCCATTTTCTTCATAATCAGGCTTTATTTTTGTACAAGCTACATATGATTGTAAAAATGAAAGTGACCGTCACTGTAAGTAGACCCGTCCATCCTCCCCCAAGCTCCGCCCCCACCCCATGTTGGGACCGAAGGTCACACCAACAGCATCAGTTCCTGTGTGAGTCCTTCTGGGCAGTTTTTACAACTCCTTTTCTAAAATATCCCCCTTTTAAATGGCGCTATAAAAATGTGTCTGCGCATGGATCACTTCCCACACGCACCATGGTCATTGTATTCCAACTCCAGCGTCCATCTGTTAGCCCTTTTGACATTTTTTGTAGAGATTTGAAGGGAAAAAGTAGCAGAAAGATGAACCCTCTTTATGGCCCACCAACCCCTGGGGAGCAAGAACTAGGAATTTTTTGGTCTGCTTATCACATGCCCGGGCCTCCCCTGGGGCTTTGACAGGCTTTTCCCCATCAATTCTTCACAGGGGGCTCGTGAAGTTGATGTTTTCCCCTCATTTTGTGTCTGAAAATCCCGAGGCTGAACACTGCCATGACACCAGGACTCAGTGGCTGTTTTGTCTCGTGCCCAAGCTGCTGTCCTTCGGCATGAGGCCCCGCGGCGCCTCTGTGGAGGGAGCGGTTATGAGAACCCAGGACCGCAGAGGCGCAGGCAGTGCAGGGGCGAGAGGGATTCAGCTGCCCGGGACCGATTGTTAACCTTTCACTGCCCCCCAAGGGCACAGTGGACCCCCTGTTATGTCTGCCCCTCCCATCGCCGGACAGCTGCTCTGTGCTGCCTCTTTTCTCTCACTCTGCAGGCACATCAGAGTGCGAGCGAGTAGCTGTGGGATCAGTGTAGGAATCTACCCTGTAGTATTCGCCAGAGAATAAAACCGACCCAGTGCGTGAGATGCATGGCCAATGTCAACTGCCTAGAGGGTGGGAAACTCCTTACTGGGCTGCGCTGATCGCCCCACCTGCCACCAGGGGGCAGCATCTCCACATAGTTTGCTACTTACTGGCCAGCAGGTGAATGGGCCCCATGGTCCTCCAAGCTGAGCCAAACCCTGTAAATCTTCACCTCTTATCTCCCAAGCCTGACAACCCCATCTTCACCGGACACAGTGAATGCAAACCAGGTTTCAGTGGTTCTTTTCTTTTTAGGAGGAGGCCAGCGAGAGGGAGGAAATTCACGTTGCATGTTGGCATACACAATAAAACCCTTGGTTCTTTATATGAACGGATGTGTGGTGTGTGTTCGGAGTTCTTTCTGCTACTAGAGCAACCTTCCCTTTGCCAGGCTCAGCCTGTGTCTCAGCCACGAATTAGACCTTGTTTTCCTAACGAAACAAGGGCAGCCACTGGAAAGTGCTTTATGGAAGGCCTGCTGTCCAAGGTGCTGACCTGCGTTCGGTCTGCTGACCTGCGTTCACACCCCAGTGTAGACCCTTCTTAGCTGTGTGACCTTGGACAAATTACTTAACCTCTCTGAATGTCACACACTCCTCTGTAACGAGAGGATTAAAATACATTTCTGCTTTCTTTTATTTGACAAGTATTTGTGAGGGTTTTTGGTTTATACAGGTGGAAATGGTATTATGCTCTGGGTACAATGGTCTTTATACATACTCTCCCAGCTCAGTGTCATCTGCGTTGGCCTCTTGTTTCTGTAACTAAGTTTGCGTTTCTGTGCAAGGCCCTAGCTGATGGCTGGGAGATTCAAAGGTGACAAAATCGAGGACCACAGAACCGAGGTGATTTAGGCTGTGAAGAGTGACTCAGGAGCTGCCCACCGACCCCAAGGGGGCGAGGCGGGCATGCTGGCTCTCAGCAGCTGAGCCGGGCAGTGGGAGGGGGAGGGGCTGCGGGGCGGCTCTGAGATGGGGTTCAGGGGACCAGGAACCGGCCCTTGTTCGGGCCAGCCCTCTTCGGCCCCCTGGTGTGCAGGTACTTGGGCATCTGACAGTTTATGTCTGCCACTTATTCCCATTTTGCAGTTGGCCGACTGGGCCCTTGGACTTATGGATCCTGAGGACTTCCCAGGATTCTTACTATTATTTTTATTGATATGAAATGCATATCACATAAAACTAACCATTTTAAAGTAAAGAATTCATTCAGTACATTCACAAAGTTGGACAAGTACCCCCGCTCTAGTTCCAAACATCACTATATTTTTTAAAACTTTATTTTAATAGAATTTTGAACTTAGGGAAGAGTTATAAGAATAGTACAAGGAACTCCTGTATAACCTATTTGGCCAGATATGCTTAATAACTGTTTACCTTTTTACCCATTGGCTCGTTGCTGTGCTCTTCCTTTATATATGTTATATGTTATGTGTAATACACACTATACTACCATGTAACATACACACAAAATGTATGTAATATCCATGTTGGAGACATTAAGCCTCTTTCCCACTAAATACTTTAGTATGTATGTATTTCCTAGTAAGGGTACAAGTACCAAAACCTGAAAATTTAACACTGATACATTATTTTTTCTAACCCACTATCCTTACTCAAATTTTGTAAAACGTCCTTTCTACCTTTTTCCCACTAGTTTCAGTCCATAATCGTGTATTTCACTGAGCTGCTTTCCTTTCTTTCCCTCTTAATCTGGAGCAGTTTTCTCTCTAATCCTTGACCTTCGTATTTTCGAAGAGTACGGGCCAGCATATTTTCTCCAATTTGAAATGGTTATTTTTCATGATAAAATTCAAGTTCTCGTTATATTCACTCCCCTCCTCCATGGAAAAATGACTCCTGGTTTCCAAGTGCCAGACTCAGCAGCGCCGTTTATCATGCTACCCCTTCCGAAACCCGCCGTGGCCGTGGGTGGCGTTTTCTAGCTTCATCTCGTGAAGACGCTCCGAACCCTGTGGGCTGGAGCTGTGACATTCAGTTTTTCCATGACCCGGAGAGTCTGCAGCCGTGTGGATTCAGGAATCCTTTCACTGGACGTTTATGGCGCCCAGACAGGAAGGCAGTGACAGAGAATCGCATACAGCGCTCTGTGTTCAAATCATTGTCCCTTGAGGTCATGGAGCCGAGTGGGATTTCCTGGACGTTCATGCCCTTGTCAGACGTTGAATGAGAAAATAAGAATTTGCAATGTCAATTGTTAAGATAATTCAGTCCGTCTTCTAGGTCTTGGCCAAGAGTCTGAGGCCACCTGGTGGGCTCTTACCCCCTTTCCCAGGAAAGGTAGCCCATTTCATTCCCCCTGCAGTGTGATTTCCCCCGGTCGAGCAAAAACACATTACTACCCGAGAATAAAAAGCAAATCAACGTTGTCAATTTTGGCTTTTTGGTTGAAGCTAATTTCTTATGACAATTTCATTAATGTTTTTATGGTGACTGTTAGAAGCAGGCCCAGGAAAGCGCTTCTGCATTTCTACTCTTTTCTCCTGTCTTCAGCCTCTCCCAATTCTTTTTCTTTCCTCATCCTGCTGCGTTGGATAACCCAGCTTTTCCTAAAAGTATTTTGCCTTCTGCTTGAAAAATTGAAACAATTTCAAAGCTACATGCAAACGTACATGGATTGAATTTGTATTATTTTTAAACCACACGGACAATATTTTCCTCGCCAGTCTGTTCCCACTAAGAAAAACTCTCTTGCTGCCTTTTTTTTTTTTTTTAACTTTCTACTTTGAGGCAATTTTAGATGCAGAGAAATGCTGCCCCTATAGCACAGGGAGCTTCTGTAACCTTTAGCGTCATCTCTGTGGTGTTAGCATCTCACATGGTTGTAGTTTATTTATCAACTAAATGTGAACGCTGAGGTGATACTGGGGAGGTGACACTCTTAACTAGAGTTGATTAGGATTTCACGAGTTTTTACACTTAGTGTTCTTTTGTTTGCCAGGGTCCCAGGCTGCACTTAGTTGAGGGACTTCCTAGTCTTCCGCGACCTGTGGTTGATAGAATCTGTCTTCCCTTGTTTATAGTGACCTTGACATTGTAAATGGGTAGCCGGTCAGGTATTTCATGGAATGGTCCTCAGTTTGGGTTTGTCTGGTGTTCTCTCCTGATCAGACAAGGGTTGTGGGGTTTGGAAGGAATACGACAGAGGTAGCCTGCCGTTCTTGTCACCCCGTCTCAGGGTTATGGGCCATCTTTGTTGACTTTTTACATTTCCTCTGTTTTGCGGCTTCCAGTGCTTCCTGCAGGTGGTAGGTCAGTCGCTTGGTTCTCCCGTATGGCCCCTCCATCCCCTGTCAGTTTTCTGTGTGACCTTGGGTGTCTCCTCGAACGACTGGCAGGTCAGAGCACTGCTTCCTCTTTCTCAGACACCTGCCAACTTTCAGTGCTACCTGGGGGCGTGGGAGTCCTGGACAAAACACACCAAATCTTGAGACTTCTTTTCAGTTCACGGCACCCAAATCCCTACTGAAGCCAAACCTTGACTCCCTGACTTTCACTGCAGGGGATCATTTGGCTCGAAGGCTAGGTGGCTGCCTCCAAAAGCTTATGTTAAGCCTGAGGTGAGCCTCCCCTTCCAGTGCAGGGAGTGACATGCATGGGGATGTTGTCTCCTCTCCCTTCACCCCTGAACTTTGGAGGCCCAAGAAGTAGTACTGTATTTCGCTGTGTATAATGCGCATCTATGTTTTTGACTCAGACTTTCAGGAAAAAAATCTTGTTTTCATTTTTTAATGCAATTATTTATTTATGTTTAGAAACAAGACTGATTGTTGTATTCCAGGGCATTATTTTGCATATGAATATTGTTACTGCTTTCTAGAGTTACACGTTTAACGCATGAGCATAAATAAAAGAATTTAAAACATTTATATAGATACGGAATTAGTACTACCCGTGTATAACGCACATCTTTATTTTCCCCTAAAAAATCTGGGCCAAATAGGGGGCATTATATACGGCAAAATATATAAATTTAAATGCAGGTCAAAATGAGGAAGGGCCTGAGTAACCCACAGACAACCATCGATGTGTGACCCCCAAAGCTGAAATTGTCATTCTCGAGCTTTCTCTAGTTAGTGGCATGCTTTAGAAATCTTTTCTACTTTGAGGTATAATTGATGTGTATCATTGCATCAGTATTGGATGTACAACATAATGGTTTGATATTTATATATCATGTAGAAATCTTTCTAATAATGTCCTGTTGAACCTAGAGTGACAGAAATAAAATTAAACCCACAGCCAAAGCAAACAAATACATACCTATTTAAATAAAGTCAATCGCCA
Organism: Micronycteris hirsuta; assembly: GCA_004026765.1. NCBI lineage: Eukaryota > Metazoa > Chordata > Mammalia > Chiroptera > Phyllostomidae > Micronycteris > Micronycteris hirsuta. The sequence continues at coordinate 49,363 of PVJI01010678.1, read as the reverse complement.
GCAGGAAGGTCACCTTTGTTTATGTCCTAAAATTTACTTCCAATTAGTGTTCTCAGAACACATTCTAAATTTTGTGGCGTAGCCTGAATATCACTAATTAGCTGTGCTTCCATTTGGGGGGAAAAAGGAAATGTAATTAGCTCTGACATTTGAGAACTGATGCAGCCAGCACTATTTCCATGCCACTTGTCTGTGCGTTCTTGGGAAGACCTGGAATTTAGTTGCTAGCATTTCTTGCTCCATGTGCGAATGGCTTTGGCACCCAGGCCGCAGAGGTGAGTGCTATGCACATTCAGAAGCCACGCGAGAGTTCAGAAGGTTTTCTGACAGGGTCGAGAAAGGAAAGCCTCAGACCTGCTGCAGCCCACAGTCTTCTGTTAGACGTGCGGTGTGTAGGGCGCGGATGCCTGGGGGTTCTGATTGGCAAGGTGACCTCTTGTGATCCCTTGATGCTCCTCATTTCAGTCCCCCTGAGGACTCTTCCCTCCCCTTCCCGTCTCATTGGCAGCAGGCGCTGTCCGTCTCCCGCGGGTCTCCTTTCCCGCTGGAATATTGCACCCACCCTTCCTCCGCTGCTTTAGTGGCCCTCCTTTCCCACTGAGCTCTAACTCCGCTTCCGTCTACGTCGCACCATCTGACGCCGACGGTGTGTTCTTCTAAAGGCGTGAATGGCGTTTCCATTTTTCCTTCTTGAATTTCTCTTTCAATGTTTGTTCATTGCACGAACATCTGCACAAACATAACAAGGAAACAAAAGAGAAAGCAGGTCTGTGTGCTCATGATAATGAACCGTCTATTTTAGTTCTGTGTTTCCTTCTATTTTTGATCATATGTGTAAATGTTTATGTAATTGTAATGCTAAAGGACAGATTATTCTGTATTTTACTTGGATTGTTAGAAGCGCTGTTTCACATTACATCATTCTATTGTCTGTTCATTTCATTGAGTTGGTGCACTGTCATCTACTTACCTATTTTTAATCGTTGGGCATTTAATGTTGCCATATTTTTCTATTTATAAACAGTATTCTGTTGTGCATCTCCGTTCTTACAGCTTTCTCTTGCCTTCTGAGTGATTTCCCTGGGATGGGTCACTAACCAAGGCACGTGAGGATTTCCATCGTTCTTGGGCTCAATACTCTGTTTTGTTTGTGTTTGTTTTGGGCACAGAGTCAGTTAAAGGAGATCTTTAGTGAAGCGCTTCAGGTGAGTGAGGATAAGGAAGCTTTTTTTGGAAACTGTCTTCTCAAGTGAAATCATTGTGGGGATTCTGAAGACATTCTTTTAGGAAATTCATTTGTTTAGCCCACTGTGATCCGTACTGAAATTATTTCTAGTCACCAATACCGTATTCTCAACAGTGTCAGAGACTGTTTCAAAATGTGCCAGTGTCTCCTGTATGCATGGAAGTTTTGTGTCTGACCCAAATATCAGCCGCTGTGGAGACTCATGTACAAGGGTAAGAGCCTCACTTGCCATTGAATGTGGCTGCCTTTGCAGAGACAGCAGAGATGCTGTCCATTCGACCTTGACCGCTGGCCGCCACAGGGTTTGCAGCTGGCCCCTGGAAGAGTAGAGGCGTGTCCCTGTCTGGTTGGAAGATGATCCTTGAAATAACTCTGGGGCAGGGTCTCCTTTCTCAACACCTGTTTGGGTTCTCTGTGTCCTAAAGGAAGACCTTCCTGTTTTTCCAGAGTAAAACCTGTGCTCTGCAGCCCAGTGATACCTCCGGAGAGGGGATATGCCTGTTGTCTCCTTCCAGGTGGACACTTTGAAAGTTCACTGCACAAATTTAAATACTCATTTGAATTGGGTGAGGTGCTGATGATAGACAACTTTCTCCAGAGCCTGTACTTGACATTTGACATTGATTAATGCGCTCCTCTCAAAAACCACCCAACCTTTAGTTCCCTTCCACTCTCTCTTTCTGTGGCCTTTTCTCCTGCTCTTCCTCTCTATCTGTGTCTTTTTCCTGGTGTTTTAAACGCTGTTTTCTCCTTCCTCCGTCCCTCTTTTTCTTTCCCATGCCACCTCTTCTTTTTCTATGTCCCTCTCTGCGCCCCTCCCCCTTCCACGTCAGCACTTCCTTTTCCCTTGGTTTCTGCTGCTCTGAATTCCTTTTTCTTTTCCTTAAGGAAAACAGGCTTTATGTTTTAAGTGTGCTAAGGGAGTGTCCTTTCCTAGTGCAAAAATGCAGGATTCAGGGGCTGCGGGTGCAGTTTACTGAGAACAGAGGCCGCAGAAGCGCGTATCCACGGGAGAGGCTGCAGGGCGGGTGACGGCTCGGTGTGTCTGGTGGACTCGGTGCCATTGGGGGTCGGCTGGATTCCATTTGAGTTTGAGTTTGACCTCTCCTGGCCATGTCATTAACAGCACGTCAGCCACAGATCATAAAGTGAGTGCCACTCACATGCTGGTGCCTGAAGTTTGTCTTGCCCAGGGGACCTCGCGGGGGAGGCCTGGACGTCTCGCTAGGAGTGACATTTAAACCCCATTGCCTGATGCTGGGTTATGAGAACCCTGACATGCATCCCAGGCAGCTGCTCAGTGCAGATGGCTGATGAGCTCGGAAGCTTCAGGCTGACACATCCTGGAGCCCAGGGCAAACTGACCCTTTTCTCTTTAGGCGCAGCATCTGTGTTGCTTGTCCAGAACAAAAGACCAAAGACATTTTATTTTCCAGCTGAAGCTTGCGGGGTTCAATGTTGGGTGATTAAACTGGACTTCTGAATAGAAGTCCCCCAATCCCAAGCACCCTGAACCAGGACGCATATAGTGAAGTGAGTTTGCCTCCTGAGATGCATGTCATGGTGAATTCAGTCGTTTTCGTGGCTTTTGTGGTGTGTGTTGATTGACAGAAAACAAGCTGACTGCCAGGCGTACTCGCAGAAGAGACAAGGAGGGAGGATATGGGACGTGGAATGGATAATACTCATTTGCTTGAAAGGCATAAAATAACTGGAATGGGGAGGGATACAGGACACAAGATTTAACACACCCGCCCCTAGTCGTGATCTCATTTTCTAATTAAGGAATTCGGCAGGGTAGTTCAGACGAAACCGGGCTGAGTGTGAACGACCTTCCAGTAATCTCTTAGCTCTTACTCAGGACACAAACCTGTGACTTTAGTTTCACCAGAAGGTGGACAGACATGACCGTGTTGTCCATTACTAATTCTTGGGGTCCCTGGAGGCTGGGGAAGGCGGCCCTGTCGCTTTACCGTTGTCCGACCTCCCAGAAGCCAGCAGAGCAGGTGCTGCGTCGTGCACCGGGGTCCGGGGTGGCGGTGCCGAGAGGAGCCCGAGGGGGAGAGGAGAGAGCTCCTTTAAGAGGAAAACATTCCTCCTCCCTAAATATGTTTCGAGTTTAACATGCCGCCATTAAAGAAGGAGTTCACGTTGGGTTTAGGCTTGGATTCCACCTGTGCAAAGATGCAGCCACAGGGAGGGAGGAGCAGGAGGTCGGAGAGGACGGGCAACCTGGGCTGTCCCGAAGCCCTTTCAATCCACCGATTGGACCATTCGCTCAGAAACACCAGCCTGGGCTGCAGCTGTTTGAGCCTTTGCAATTTAACTTCAGTGTTTACCTTGAAATGAATTCTCCAGTGATTGGCCCCATGTGAAATCAAAGGCAGATTGGAAATAACACATTCAAAGGCAAATTCGAGGGATTTTTCAGGTTTATGTGCCATCGTTTCTGTCCCTCAAAGGGGACTGTCATGATTTGGTCCCTGGTTCCTCACTTGTTCCTTTTTTTGACCCTCAGATGGTAACAGAGGGCTCACGGGGGGGGGGGGGCGTGTAAGAATCGGTGGCCACCGTCCCATGTGCACATGCTGGCCAGGTCTGAGAACCGGGAGGCATCACGGTGGCCGTCAGACCTCATTTCCAACAGGGCATCTCTAGACTTCAGTGAGCTTGCCTCCAGTCCAGCACCCTTGGACTTGATACAATCCTCTGGGACGTTTTATCAGGCGGATTGCATTCAGGTACAGGCACTGCCGTTTCACATTTCATCGACAGAAAGGCGAGTCTCGGGAAAGCTGTCTACCACGGCAGAAGGCTGCCGTGCATGTTTCCATCCCACCGCCCCGCTGTCTCAGGCCCCGTGCTCCCCGTTGCCCTGCATGCGCTCGGTAGAAGACCCCGCCTGCTGGGTGCTCGCTGGGATGAGTGCGAACCCTCCACCCGTCTGGGAAACTCGGGGTCAGTGAAGACAGGCCGTGGAGACCTCTGTTTGCTGTGTCAAGGGGGGGCACGTACATGCACGCATGGAACCTACTGGTGTGGCTCCAGCGTTGCATGGTGACCGCGGTGGCGGTCTGCCTTCTGGGTCAGCGTCGCCATGCCCTCACTGGGCGGTCATCGACTCGTTGACCGTGGGTGATGTGCCTGCTGCCTCAGGTAGGTTATTTGGGCACTTTCATATCCCAACCGGGGTTGTTAGTCCCTCCCGATAGCAAAAGGGGTCCATCGATTTACTCAGTTGTCACTCACACTATACCTCTTTTTCTTTTTTTAATTAAAATTTTTTCAATTACAGTTTACATTCAGTGTTATTTTATTTCAGGTGGATAGCATAGTGCTTAGACAATCATCTACTTTACAAAGTGTTCTTTCTGATGTTTCCAGTGCCCACCTGTCACCGTCCCTAGTTGTTATGATATTATTGGCCGTTGCCCCTACATTGCTGTACTTTACGTCCCCGCGACTGCTTTGTAACCACCAACCTGCACCCTCCATCCCTGCACCTTTCTCACCCAACCCCCCAGCGCCCTGCCCCTTGGCAGCCATCAGTCTGTTCTCTGTATCTTTGAGTCCGTTTCTGTCTTGTTTGTTGGTTTATTTTCATTGTTAGATTCCACCTATAAGTGAAATCATGTGGTATTTGTCTTTTTGTGACTGACTTATTTCACTTACCCTCACACCCTGCGGGTCCATCCATGCGGTAGCAAATGGTAAGATTTTGTTCTTTTTTATGGCTGAGTAATATTTCACTGTGTAAATATACCATGGCTTTTTTTTTTAATCTCCTTGTTTATTGATGGGCACCTGGGCTGCTTCCATAGCTTGGCTATTGTAAATGACGCTGCAATGAACACAGGGTTGAAAACGATACCTTTTCTTAACTTGGCTGAAATCTGTCAAAGGATAGGGAAGATAAGACACTGGTTTTGGTGGTGCGTTTTGGGTACAGGTGTGGAGAGGAAATGCAGTGAGGGATGCACTGAACTCTCACTCGGCCCTTCTCGTGCTGACAGGGCACCATGAAAACAGTTCCGTGCTGTTGAGAGTAAATGTCATTTCTGAAATAACCTGAGTGGCTCAGAAAAGAATCTCAGTATGAAAGTCTTTTTTTAAACATGAAAACATAGAAATTTCTCTTTCTCCTCTCAACCCTTTGTAGAATTTTAAAGGAGCAGAGAAATGGAAATGAAGTTAACAGGAAATGCCATCTAAAATTAAAATTTTCCACATGAAATTCATTTTTATTTTTCTCTAGATATGGTACTCACTCTAAATCCTAGAAACTCAGCAACATCTTCGAGAGTTTTCTTCCAGGATGGTCACTGGAGGCCCTTTTAATGCCTAGTTTCTCTCACTGTATTTTCTAAATGGTAAAAAAATGTGTTTTTTTAAATGACAAGTTTTTATTTCAAAAATACCTTTACTTAAATATTCCATAGGTAATAGTGCAAAATCCAAAAGGTACAAAAGGTAAAAATATGGTAAAAACTATTCCTTTCCCCCTTTCCCAGAGGCAAATACCACTCCCAGTTTCATGATTTTTAGTCTTTGCTTTGGATCCGATCGGGTTTAGGAGCTGATTTGGTGTAAGTAGCTTTTTGTGCTGCACGTACTTTGTTGGTCCTCGTCAGTGTAGAATGTACTGGAGGAGGAAGTGAGACTGCTCCCAGCGGTGAACGAGCGGATCACCTGGCGCTAATACCACGAGCTCACCTGCATCTCTCCCGGGCGACCTTCCCGCTGCTGTCTCTGCAGTGTACGCCCAAACTTCACTGGCCGAGATACCGCTGACTGGTAAAGAACACCAGCCAGTTAACCCAAAACTTCCTATTATTTAAGTATTTAAAAATGTGTTTATTAAAAGCGCACTGGTGGACGTCATGATATACCGTGTGACACTCTTGTAAACACATAGAGAGGAAATCCCAGGGAAGTAAACGAGGCGAGTTTTGCTGCTGAAACTTCTCCCCCCTGGAGCCCAGCCCTTCGGAGTCACTCTGCCCACAATGCTTTGCTGTCTGTGGTTCTGCAGACCGTCTGGTAACGTGGTTATAAAGAATCTCGAGAAGCATGAAGAGCCCCAGTGCCGAGCTCTCGGCTCCTGCTCCTGCTGATCTGTAGAGTTAGCGCTTCTGAGGGTCTCTGGGAGGGGGTGAGGGAAGCTGCTGGGTTTGCCCCCGCCCCGGGCCCACCGCTCCCCCACCCATCATCGGGGGGCTAACCAGTGCCCTTCTGTCCCTCAGTTTTATTCCATACCTGACACTCAGTTCTGCTCGTGTGAGGCTGGCGTTTTTAAATTAAATTTACTGGGGGCGACATTGGTGAATAGGGTTCTACAGGTCTCTGCCCACGTGAAGGACAGGACTTGGTGATGGCTGTCTGGTCCAGAACAGTTCGAAGGTATTGCTGCCCGGATTTAGAGCCATGAAGACAGGAAAACCAGTGCATCTCAGAATTGATGAGAGGAAAATACGAATTCTGAGTCTCATTAACTACGAGGGAATTTCTAGACTTTTTAATCTTTCTGGTGAGAACAGCATCTAGATTGTAGACTTCTGTAGGCATCTAGATCATAGATGGCACTGTTCACAAGTCACAATCAGAAGCTTTGGCGCGAAGCTTTGAGATTTTGCAACGTCTTAGATTTTTGAGTGTGGACTTGCCTGCCTTGGTGTGCTCACAAATATTGACATGCATTTCTTTGCCAAAACACCTGAAGGGAGTCAGCTTCAATGTTTTAAGTGATGGGTTTAGAAATCTTTTTTCCCCCTGCTAATGAGCCAGCTACTTGGTTTACTCTTAAGAAATCTGGAAGCAAGGTTCAAGGATAAGCTCACTGACAGAAGGGAGAACAAGCAAAACAATCTGTGGCTGCTTCCCAGCGTGGCCCAAGCCGCAGCTGCTTTTCCCTTCCTTTGAAATATGTGGTCTTGGTGTCCACAGGCCGCCAAGAAAAATTATTCACGATGCAGAGGCAGTGAAGCAGACTGCACACAGGCGCATCCCTTCATCTCGTGCTGGAGCCAATGAAAAGACGTCTGGCCAAGGATTATGCGACTCTCCAGGAGTTCACCTGTGCCGGGCCTGGCTGTGTGCTGTCATTAGGGTCTGGACACCGGGAAGTGGCACGTGACAGTGCAGATTTGTAACTGGGGGACGCGTCCAGCGGGGAAGCTGCTTTCAAACACTGCCGTGCTCCGCGAGGCATGACCCAGCTCTGTCAGTAACCCCGGGGTTTTATCCTCAGATTCTTTTTGCAAATGCTACAAATATCTCCCCTGACAAATTCTCTTCGAACCATGGTTTCTTCGTGACTGAGCAGAATGAGTTTTGACCTATGTTTATTTCATGAGAATCCTACTTTGTGTGAGTCATGTTTTCACATTCTTGAACTTTTTGCTCTGTCAAGATTTCAGTCTCTTGACTGAGACAGCGCTCTGATCAGGTTTGCTGCTGCGCAGGTGTGGACGGGCAGGTGGGCTCAGGTGTCACTCCCAGGACCCCGGGAGCGTGATGGTGCGTGTTTACCAGGTTCAAACCGGCTTGCCGAGGCTGTGCATGAGTCAGCCTTCAACCTCTGATCTCAGGGCGATCTGCAAATGATGCTACTCACGCGGATGAGAAAGTTTCAGAAGCTGGAACCGGGCTTGTGTAAGGAATTGTGGGATTCCAGGCAGAGCTGGTACTGGGTGCAGAATCCCGAGAGCCATTTCGGGAAGACAGTCTGGAGGTGCAGGCGTTTCCCCACTCAGGGCCAGGAGTGGGGTTTCTCAGCTCCCCACCATCTGTGCAGGGGCTCCCTGGAGTCACCCGCTTTGTCCTTCAGGGATTATCTTAGGTTAAGCGCCCCCACGTCCCAATGATTCTTTCTCTAGCCTTCTCCTTTATCCATCAGACCCATTTTCTCTCTCCTGTCTTCTCTCTGCCTGTCTGCCCACTAACAAATGCTCCCTGACTTGGAAGTGTGGAAGAGGACATCATTTTGAACTGAGATATATATTTATTTGATTACTCCAGGCTTTCTCTAGCCCCTTAGCGGATGGCAGCCTTCACGGTCGATGCCAATCAGTGAGACACCACAGGTTAGCGAAGAGGAGAGTCCTGTGTATTTGAACACTGCATTGATCGTCTTATCTGATGTAGTGAACCTAAGCTGTTTTCCTAAGATTGTTATTAAAGTATTTCCTATCTGAAGTGGTTTTAGGGTCACTGATTTTGCCTTGACGGAAGATTCCAACTACAGTGCTGCATCATCTTATGTAACTTGGTACCTAAGTCAGGTAGAATCTTGCTGAATGTATAAACGAGTGACAAGTGAATGCTATGGAGTCTTTGCCAGAAGTCTTTATAAATAGAACAAGTTACTGTCGGGGTGGGAGGCTGGAATTTTCCACGCTTGAGTGCAGGAAGATGTGGAAGGTAGAGTGTCCCCCAGGATCTTGAGGGCTTTTGATTCTTTCATGGATTGTGGTCTGATCCTGGGGGGCAGGGGCGGGGGTGGTTCAGGGAGGAGGCCCCTTGGCCTGGTGCCCATGAGGTCTGTGAGTCTGGGCTGAGAGGACCTGGGCCCCAAGGTCATGGAGCCTGAGAGAAAGCCAAACTTCCAATCCATGTCGTCCGAAGCTAAGAATTCAAGGCTAGCCGCTGTCCTGAGGGGAACCGGACCTAGAACAAGGACAGGACTTTTGCGCTGGGAGCTGTGGCAGAATGTATTGGAAGACACCACGCCCCTCTAGAGGGAAAGCGAATCAGCAACAGCCACAATTTCCTCGGTGCTTACCTCGTGCCTACTCAGTGCCTGGCTCTGTTCAAAGTGTTTTCCCTCCATTTTCTTGTCTGGTACTCACCCCATGCCCGTGAGAGAGGCAGCAGCTACACAGTGTTCTAGCTGAAGAAGTGGCTTTCAGGATGGTGACATGTCTCAATATGGAAGATGGCATTGGATCCCGGTGGGTGTCTCTAAACCGGGGCTGCTCGCCACCTGCCCTGACACAGGCCTGTTTTTCCTACGCCGTTAGCCAGGTGCTTTCCTGACAGAGTCCTTGCCAGAGGTGCAGGCCCAGGGTCTTTCCTACCTGTGCACAGTCAGCTGGGGTGGGCACCGGGAGGCTGTTTCTGGGCCCCGTGAACATGGTGCGCACAAAATCCCGTAGGCGTTCTCTAGGCACCCTTCTCCGGGGGTGCGTTCCTCTGGCTCTTTGGGGGCTGGCTGCTCTTCCTGTGAGCTGCTCCTTCAGTTTCCCCTCCCACCCCCTGCACACAGGGTCACTGAGCGTGGTCCTAGGTTGGCCGACTTTACAGACGGAGAAGGAGCCCTTTGTGAGTGAGCAGGCCTAGCCTGGTTGTGCTCCTGCACGTCAGCCCACGCAGGATAAGTCAGCATATTGCCTTCACACCGGGAGAAAAATGATCCTTGACTAGAAAACGGGGACGAGATCAGCATGCTCTTTCGTAGACAAGGGAGGGCTTTATAAAAACATGTTCTGAGTGGTTGTACCAAGACTGCTATAGAAGGAAGGAACCGCGTGTGTTCCAGAAAGATTCATTTGTGGAGGACTCATCCACAGTCTTAATATCCACAGGTGTTCCTTATCTGAGAGCAACAGGGGCGTCTACTGAATTTCATGAAGGGTAATGTGAGAACTGATCTCCAGGGGTCTTCTTTAGTATTTTGCGTTCTCCTTCATTGTTGGAAACGCATTTCAGTGCCGCTGCACATGCTGGCGTGCAGCAGAGGACACAGACAGCATAATCAGTGTGAAACTCAGAGCGACTGTGAACGCCCGATGTGTGTCTGGCCAACGACGCTTTCGGTCTTACATTTTCCCACTCCGTAATAGTCAAGGAACAAAGTCCCAACCTTATGAAACCTGCTTTAGTTTGCTGTGATCTGGTAAAATGAATAACATGTGAACTTTCCAAATTGAACTTTCAGTTACAGAATTATTTTGGCAAAGGAAAAATAATAGAATATGAAAGGCATTCGTGTATGTACCCACCCACTCAGATTTAATAGATACGTTTTGCTTGATTTTCTTCAAACATCCTTATTTTGCGAGGGGGCACTATGAAGAACATAGGACGGGACAGATTTAGTTGCTGGAGTTATTTGAAAAATATGTTAGCTCCATTTTCTTTTGCCCCCCGCTGTCTTGCCTTCGCCCCCTGGAGGAGCCTGGTGGTTCTTCCTTCCATGCGTGTCGGGGACCTCTAGGGCAGAGTTCTTAGAGCACGTCAAGTTCACAAAGACAGCCAAGAGCTTTTTTCTTTCTTTTCTTCTTCTTTTTTTTTCTTCCTAAAACACAGTTTTTAAGTCCATTTAATCTGTTTGCTAAAGTTAAGGGTATTCCCCTGCTATTTACCTAACATTTCCAATCGTTCCCATCCTCTTTCAGGGCTTGCTGCTTCTCTGATTGGGAACGGTCTCAAGTCCTCATTTCTGAGATCTTTCATCTCAGGACTGAGAAGGTCCCGGTCACCCTGTCTGCAGATGGGCAGATTCATATGAGCGACACCAAACCAAACTGGAGGTCGCCTGCGCGCCTGCTGGGCCTGCTCAGTGGCACTCAGGAGCGGAGATCATTCCTCCTTGGCCTTTGCTGATTTCGCAGTGGAGGCGATTTTTGGGGGGCCACACGCTGCATTGCATGGCATGCTGATTTTCACACCCAGCCATGGCCCTCCCTCGGGTCTCACCCTCGGCCCCAGCGGGTTCCCTTTGGAATTGCTCCTATTACGTCTTGTAGAAGGCCACCCCCTTCCAAGAACTCTCACAATCATGGGGGGTGGGTTCCATCTGTTTAGCTGCACTGTCACGAGATTGTACCCGTGCAATTCCATTTTTGCAGCAATGGTTGGGTATTGGCAGTTCCAGTGGTTCGACCCAATACATGTGGGGAACACTGAACAGTGACAAGCCTTGGGCCTGGAAGGTCCCACCAAGGTCACGTTGCCCTCCAACTGCCAACATTTGCAGATGGTAACCCTGGGGCTGGCCCAGGGTCGCCCAGTTGGGGTGAGGTGACTCGCCCGATCGAAACCATGATCCTGCAGTGCCCTGATGAGCTATGAAGCATGGCGCCAACTGTCAGGCTCCAGGAGGGGGCGGTTTAAAGCATCAGGGTAAAGACAGGGCTCCTTTAAGGTCAAAGGGCTGTGCCCTGGCAGGGTAGGCAGATTGAGCAAACACCCTGCAATGGCCTGGGCGGCCTCAGCCCTTGGGATTGCCCCTGGGTCTGAGAATTCCGATCAGACAGGGCCTCTTCCCAGTCTCGTCCACCCGAGGAAAACCCTCTTCACCCCACACCGTCTGAAATGCTGCTTGCAGGACCCAGGCTGTGCACCTGCCCGCGCAGGGCTCACGTGGGCAGGTGGGGTGAGCCCCTCTGTCCGGGGAGCGTCCCTCTGGCACAGCTGGGGGCTGACCTGCAGGGACGACTTCAGCAAAGGCTCGAGACGGGTCCAGGCTATGACCCATACGGCATCTCATCTTCTTACGGGGTGCCCTCTATTTCCTTGTGAGAGGACAGTCGGCACATCTATGATAAAAAAAAAATAGTCAAATTAAGTGCATCAGCGGACATTAGAAAGATATGGACAGGGAGGAAACGAATCTCCTTCCCGCACCACGAATAATTACTGTTAATACTTTGGTAACTTTCTTTCTAGTTTTGAAAGCATTTTTTAAAAATTATAATTACATGCTAAGTCTATATCTTGATATTTCTAATACTGATAGACTGCATGGAATAAAAATAGATGGGGGATACTCTATGTAAAATACATGTTGACAAAGAATATATACTGCTATAGGAATTCTATGTGGAATGGGACACATGTTTCACATTCCTATCTTTTTCACTGGTGCTCACTGAGGACTCCATGAAATAATCCTGAAAGCTGTGCCGTAGTTCATCAGGTGAAGTTTCTCTCGTGTGGTTGGCCAGCAGCAGTTGAGAACCGGAGCTGGGGACTGCTCGGACCACATGCCTGCACGATGGTTGTGTGAACCTCTGCCTCACTTCCTTCATCTTTAAAAGAGGTGTGAGAATTCTACATACTCTGTTCTGGAAAAGAGACCACAGCCTCCGACGTGAATGTCCCGGAGCTGCACTGGAGGAAGGAAGGAAGGAGGAAGCCCTGCCAGCCACCGATCCCTGACTTTCCCGTGCCTGACGGTAGCAAGGGCCCCTGCGAGGTCTGCCTTCGGTCGGCAGGGGCGAAGGGGCCCAGAGACGCAGGGCGGGGTGTTGAGTCAGGGTTTTAGGCTACTGAGAACATTGCTTTCGACATAACATTTGCAGACCATGGAATTTGTCCAGAGAAGCCTTTGGGACTCTTTTAAGTCATTACAATGTTTATCCAGGAAAGTAAAACATCGAACATTTACAGAAGGGCCACGGTGCTGTCCGGAGTGCAGAGTTTTGGCATTTCTCTTTCATAGAGACTTTTAACTTTGGGTTAACCCTTATTTCAGCGAGTTGCCATGTGGACAGATGCTCAGAAGAGGGGTCAGCACGCTTTTCTCGTGAAAGGCCAGGTAGTAAATATTTTAGGGTTCCGGAGCCATATGTGAAAGCAGCTCCAGGCTGTCTGTAAATAAATGAGCTTGGCTGGATTCCCATAAAGCTTTTTTTGTGGACATTGGCAGGTGAATTTCATGTAATATTCATGTGTCACAGGTTCTTCTTCTTTGGATTTTAAAAAATTAAAAATCTGCAAAAAACCTTTTAAATTCACAGCTGTACAAAGACAAATGGTGGACTGGACCTGGCCCTGGGTTGTAATGACCTCTGGTTGGGTACCAGTGCCTGGTGCCTAGTCTATGCTATGAATGTGTCAGCTGCTGCTCCCACAGTTAGCTCTATCATTGTCACCCCCGACCCCACACGAGGGCCAGCAGTGCCAGGTCCTCCAACCCACAAGCCCCTGCACCCCTTTGATCACCTGTGACTTTGTCTGTAGCCACTGTGGCCGGATCAGCTCCTAGCTCCGTCACGGTCAGGGATTTCGTCTCCCAGGCCAGCGGTGTCTCCGTACCGAAGGCGGCCCGGAGGGCTGCGCTGGGCTCCCAGGGCCCAGGAGTCCTCGCTGACCAGCGAGGTCTGCCCTGGACTGGTGGTGGCTTGTGCTCTGTGTCCCCTGATGGCCCCTTTCCCCCGTGTTCTTCCTGGGGGTGGGCGCCAAAGGGAGGCCGAGATGCCACAGCACGTGACCAGTGCTGGTTCCCATCCTGTTGTAAAGTGACAAGAGGTGGGAGACAGGCATCTAGATGCAACAGTGACAGAGGAGCCGGGGGTTAAGGGACGGCATGGCGAGGAAGAACCGCGGGGCCCGGCTCCTTGGGAATCAATCCTGCACGTGCTCAGCTCGGCAGGGAAAGCGCAGATTTTTTATAAACCGCGACAGCATTATTTCATTATTCATGAAGACTTAAAAAAAAAAAGAAACATAGCCAGCTTCATTTGAAAGGGAACTAATTCCCAAGGCATTTTTTAATTGAGTTTTTATGGTAATTCTTTGTAGTGACTGTTAAATCAACATACCAAATAAACATCGTTCAAGTTCCTCCTCTCATGCAGGAAGTCTCAGCTCTGCTTCTTTGCGACAATGCAGTGGGAGTGAACCCAGATTTCCACGAATTGTAGATGTGGCATCATGGATGTGGCCTTTTCTAACTTTTTAAGAGTAATTTTAAAAAGTACATTACTATTTTAACCAAGAAAATTGGCTTCAAATTCAGAATGTCACCGTGAGAGCATCTTCCATTGTGTGCACACATGCAGTTATTTACCTGTGTGTGTGTACACTTCAAAGCTGCATTGTTAAGGCTTTGGACAGCTTGCTTCTGAGACAGATGTTTCTTGAAGGCAAGTACTATTTTGTTTAAAATTTATCACGTCTGCCCCCCACAGTGCCCTGCACATAGCAGACATCCAAAATTATTTGATGAGACAAAGATCGGACCGGGCGCTGTGAGGCATCACGAGGTCATTGGCTCCCGGCCCCACCCTTCGGTTCTCTGCACACCACTGCCCAGTGGTCCTCGCTCAGTCTTTCTAAGGGCGGGGCGTGTCTGCTGAACCTCTTTTCTGTACCTGAATGGAATAATAGTGATTCTTCAGATGCCTAAAGACAGCAGTGGTCCAGCCCACAACCCCCATGCTACCCCTCCGACACACCACTCACCCCTTGGACTTCCCCCAGCTTTCCTGACATCCTTTCTGTTCTGATGTTTCTGAGTCTTTCTGGCCACTCTTTGGTGAATGATTTCCTGTGTGTCAGGGGCCGGCTGTCGGTGTGGCCCCCAGATCCGTGTGCTGAGGCCCGGCCCAGGCCCTGTCCAGGGAACCGCCCCTGTTCTTCTTGGGCTCCTGTTAAAGAACCATAGCACATCAGGGTCTGCTGACCTCCCCGTGAAGTGGGCCCCTCTGGAATTTCCTGCCGATTCTGTTAGCTCTTGTTAGTACAGACAGCCATGGACTCGCCTAAGGCACAGAACGTTCTCGAGGAGGGGCTCCCTTAGTGACAGTGGGTAGTGAACTCAACTGAACCACAGTATCATTACCCAAAAGGTTGGTTGGGGGTTTCCCAGTCCAGGGAAAGCAGAGCCTGGCTGAAGGTCAAGGGGTAGCAGGTGGGCGAATGGAATGAGACTAGCAGGGGGTTTAGAGAGGCCGGACAAGGGGGAGGTACAGTGGGGAAACGAGGTCATTCGGAATCTGTGGGCCTGAACCCTTAGCATCTTCCTGGATATTTCTTTTATGCCGATCTTCTGTACTTTACCTAAAAGAATCAAATTTTCATGGTGAGGAGCTGGCCTCTCATAAATTATTCATAAGCCAGATTTCCCTTACTCCATAGATGTGTTCTTGAATTTTAAAAAATTTCCTTACAAGATTTTACATTTCTCTAACTAAACTTCTTCTTGCTAATGGGGCCAACCTTCTTAGTCTCTAAAGACCTTTGAACCTAAATAGGAAATGAAGTTACAGAACTCAAGTGGTGACTTTGCCACTTAGCAGCTGTGATCTTGTACAAGTGGCAAGTTCTGACCCTGATCTGTGGAAAGAGAAGAACATTTACCGCCGTAGTAACACTCGCCTCATTGGGTAGTTGGGACGATGAAATGAGATCGTGCACCTGTAGTGCCGGCTCGATGCCCGCCGTCGCTGGTTCCGCCTGGTCACGTGTGTTTTTCTACAGTTCAGCATCTCCACCATCTTGCCCACCCTTAGGTCATACTCGATGGCAGGGCTTCTTTGTTCTCATCCAAACTATTGATTTTTGTTGAATTTAATGGAGAGAGTCAATGGCCAGAATCCAAAGATTTCTAAAGGTTACTTCGAGGACTCTTTGGGGTGGGCATCACAAAATCAAATACATCAGTGTGTGAAGAAGCGAGGTGAGAGAGTCCTGGGCCCGTGTCAATCAGAGAAAGCTTGTCCCACCTACAGCCTTTTATTTCAATAAAAGTCACTAACCAAACACTTGGGACCAGGAATCACGGTTCCAACCCCATCAGCTATGGGTGTGGGTCCCTCACCCACTCTCGTACTGGGTGACTGGCTTTAGAGCAGTGATTCCTTGAAGGATGGTCCAGAGGCCATCAGCACCATGTGGGCACTTCTGTGAAAGCAGATTCCCAGGCTGAGCCCAGGCTGAATCAGAAACTCTGGGGGTGGGGCCCAGCCACCTGTTTGAGCAAACAGGACCCTAGGAGACTATCGTCATGCCCAAATTTGGGGTTCACTGATTTGGGAAAGTGTTCTCAACCCTGATTGGACATTGGGGTCCCCTGGGGAACTTTAAAAATCCATTTCCTTGATCCTGAAACCAAGAAGTTAACTGATTTGGGGTACAGCCCGCCCATCAGGACTTTTCAAGCTTTCCCAGGGGATTTTCTGGGGCATCCAAGGTTCATAACTGCTCTTCTAGGGAGTCTGTTGAAATGACCACATACTCCTCTTTTCTGGGTGGGGGCTGAGGAGCGAGAGGCGTGTGTGGTTGGACAGAGCCCCCAGGTGTTCTGCCTCCCCCTGGAGAAAATGATCCGAAACTACTGGCCTCGAGCAGTAGCCCTTGGTACGGCCTTTCATGGACTGAATGAATATTCACTCAGTGTGATTTGCTTTAAAGGTTGCTTTTAATGCTGTATTTGTTCAGCAAATGTAGGCATTCGTATTGCACAAATATTAACTCCTAAATTCTCCGAGGCTCTCCCCGTGATATGCCACCTGGCAAGCATTATTGTAATCAGCTCTTTATTATCATCCACACTAATGGAGGTCTAGCGTGACATTGGTAATTGAAAAACACAGATCATTCAAACATCATTCAGGCTTTGCGACACTGCTCCCCCATCCAGGAAGCATTCAAGGGCGGAAAATATTGACGGATGACAGTTTCCTGCCTTCCCTGTGGAGATACTAATACATACTATTTTTGTCAGAAACTTGAGCAGTAGAAGTAAAAGGCTTTTCAATTGTAATTCCTTTTTCTGAATAAAGGAGTCTGTTTTCCCATGGAGAGGCCAAAGTGCTCAGGAGGTAAACAGCAAGTTTGTTTAAAATGCATTTGCAACTCGGAACCAGTGGGTTCAAAGCCTGGTGTGTGGTAGATGCTGCATGGGACTCGAGGAATTAGTGAGTGTAGACTGCAGATGTTTCAGATCTGACTTTGATATTTCCTGTGTTATTTGAGGTGAGCCAGTCTAGCCGCCCGTGAACCTTAAAGTGTGCTTTCCACCTGGCAGCAGAAGCGTCCCCTGGGAACGTGTCAGAGATGCAGGGACCCCACCCAACCCTCCTGTGTGCGTGAGGCCAGCGTCGGGCTATAGCAAGTGCTCCAGCAGATTCGGGTGCCTGCTCAAGTCTGAGCACCCCTGCTTTCCATGAAGGACTCAGTTTTCTTGTCTATGAAAGAAATACAAGGCTGGCCTGGGTTGTATTGAGGTCCATTCCAGCTCTCCAGTGGCCTTGGCGTTTGGCCCTGGAATGGGTTGAACCATTCTCTGTCTTAGACCTTGAACCTTCCTCTGGATGTGTCACTGAAATAGTTCAGCTGAAAAATTGGCACACGGGTCACAGCAGAGACTCAAATCTCTGGGATGCGACACCCAAAACCCACATAGCGTGCTCACTATATGGAAATAAATTGTCCTGTCTTCAGCGGTTTGTGTCATTTCCCCAAAGTGAAGCACCCTGGTGCTTCGGAAAGGGAGGCAGCCACTCCCCTTTCTGTAGGGGCTGAGGGCCTGTCGGATGTGATTCATGGAGCAGCATTTCTGCCGCAACTAACAAATGGCATTTCAGAAGGATGGAGAGCGGTATGCAGACTTTGCTGTAAAACAAGGGAAAATTTTAAGCCATTTATCAAAACTCACGCAGCTTCTATTTCAAGGCAGGTGGGAAAAATATCACAGAACAAGGAAAGAAAATAAATGTGTATCCAAAGCATCTCATAAATAAGAAAGTCGGGGGGAGGTACTGTTGGCCTGGCTGGGTTTTCAGAGTATTTTTGTCACTGTGCAGAAAGGTTCCCAGTCTTTCAGCCTGGAATTCTTACAGTCTTCCTGCTATCAAAATTTGTAGTTGTAAAATGATTTCACTGGCTATTAAAACCAAAAGAGAAAAAGGGCCTTGGCTGGTGTAGCTCAGTGGATTGAGCGCGGGCTGGGAACCAGACGGTCCCAATTCGATTCCCGGTCAGGACACATGCCTGGGTTGCAGGCCAGGTCCCCTGTGAGGGCCATGTGAGAGGCAACCATACATTGCTGTTTCTCTCCCTCTCTGTCTCCCTCCCTTCTCCTCTCTCTAAAAATAAATAAAATCTTAAAAAAAAAGAGAGAGAAAAAGGAAGCAATAATTTCAAGGGCCAAGGAGCTAAGAAATGGGACCTGGAATTAAAAAAGAGAGAGCAAAAAAAAAGAAAGAAAAAGTTGTTGTCATTGGACAATGCAGTGATGCTTTATAATTTAGGGCATGTCCCAGAAAATGAAACGAAATTTTCTGACTGACTTTGGTTTAGTAGCAGCCTATTTGCCAGAGACAATAGAAATGGTTTGTTGAACATGAGAGAGACTTAGGTCTGTTTTGTCTGGGTGGGATGGAGAAATTACAGCTTTTATTACAAAGGATGGACAGAGGCCCACTTTGCCTGATCGAATAATGTGAATGGAGGAGAACTTCAACAATCAAGGGCTTCTGCATTGGACATCTTTGTGAACTTCAACAACTTGAAACTAAAATCCTGGTTAAGAGTCTGTACTCTGGATATTAAGTGACCAATAGAGCCCTTCTGGGCTCTCTATTCTGTTCCATTGAACTATGTGTCTGTTTTTATGTCAGTACAATGCTGTTTTGATGACTGTGGCTTTGTAGTATAGTTTGATATCAGGCAGTATGATTCTCCAGCTTTGTTCTTTTTTCTCAAGATTGCTGTGGCTATTCAGGGTCTTTTGTATTTCCATATAAATTTTTGTAGGGTTCTAGTTCTATGAAATATTCCATTGGTATCTTGACAGGAGTGTGTTGAATCCATAGATGGCTCTGGGCAGTGTGGACATTTTAATAATGTTAATTCTTCCTGTCCATGAACATGGTGTGCGCTTCCACTTTGTATCTTCTTCAGTTTCTTTCTTCAGTGTCTTATCATTTTCCAAGTACATGTCTTTAATTCTTGGTTAAATTTATTCCAAGCTGTTTTTTTTATACAATTGTAAATGGGGTGGTCAAATTCTGGCTCTAAACTTTAGGCCAGCTCCTCAGACACCCAGTGCCTCAGTTTCTTTCTCTGTCATGGGAGAATAATAATAGAGCCTACTTTTGGAGTTTTATGAGGATTGAGATTTGGCAAATGCAGGGTGCTTTGCAGAATGCTTGGCACAGCACAGACATCATTTTACTGGGACTGTTTGCTAAATAGCTATATGCGTCTTTAAAAGAATCCTAAAAATATATTGTTTTTTTAACTGTGAGACCTTCGGGAAGTAATGGTGCCCTATTTGGTGCCCACAATGTGTGCCTAAGGGGGTGTGATTGATAGAAGGAGACTTCGAGAGGACCCTGGGAGCAAATTCAAATAAGACTGATGACTCGTGAGCTCTGGGGACCTTCTCAGTCAACTTCACGGACACATAGCTTTGGGGGGTTGTTCAAATTAGACAGAGAACAACTAATTTTTGTCATTTGCTTTCCTTTTGGGTATTTATTTTTGGAATAGGCTCCTAGACCAACACTAGAAATAGGTCTGAAAGAAATGCCATGTCTCTCTCTCTTCCGTCTGACACACTTTTCTTTGTTGGCTGGACAGTGCTGCATAGCAGCTAGTATTGACTAGCCTGTATTTTCCTCACATAAACTCCTGAGGCTACGCCGAGTCCGAGTGCTCGCAGCACTAAATAGACTGGTGGTGATCTCGTTGGAGCTGCAGTTCCCTCAGCAGTGCCCTGGGGACCATAGGCCCACTGCCTGTTTACTAGATGATACCGTGAAAAACACGAACGCGCTCAGCAAATACTAACTTGTTAACATGTTCACTTGTGTGCATGAAAATCTAATGGATCAAAGTCAAAATAATACATTTAGGTGTCATGGGAGAAGTTCAACTGTTTTCCTCTAAAGAACTAAAAATGCAATAAAGTCTTAATCACAAGTTACTTTTTAGACAAAAACTTCTTTTCATTTATTTGCAGCATTTTGATTCCCTCCCACCCCACCATTGAATGCAACCCTTACTCCAAGAAATAGCAGATTAAAGCTGAGGTCCCCCGCCTTTGATGTGTCCAGGGAGTTGCATTTTTGTCCCAATCACGTTGATTTCATGAGACCTGTCTCTCTTATAAGTGGTGGTACTTCCGCACTTTAAAAACTTTCCAACATCCTAATAAAGGAATCAGGATAAATTGCTAAATGGAAATATTGGAAGCACACACTGACTGAACCTGCTGTAGAGCTGCGGACAGAGCTGTCCTCCATGCTGTGGGCCTGTGGCCGGCGGTCTGCTGTGTGTTAGCTCATGAAATTCTCTTTTCAAAAGTGCCATCCGCGTGGAGAAGACAGCTCACGTATACTCTTAAATAACATACAAAAGGTGTTTGTGCCTTGAGCAAGTGAACCAGAAGGCCTTCCTGAACTTGAGTTAGAAAAAAATTAGTTAGCCAAAGTTTCCCTGGTAAATCAGAGAGCTGAGCTGCTTATTCAGAAGTATTTAGGAACAAAACAAAAATACGTCTTTTCGTACAAATTATCTGTATTATGAGGTAAAAGCAGTTTTTTTAATGCCTCTTTAACATTTCTTTTTCAGTTCTTTAGCAAAATAATGAGTTCTCTTAAATCCTCCCCCATTTAGATTCAGATTTTCAGAACAGACACTAGTGATCGTTTTTTGCTGATGAGCAGTGGAGAGTGGGTTTCACTCTGGACAAGAGTCTTGTGGCGTTTGCTGGGTGACCTTGATCATGTGGAGCACTTGCTGGGGGTGTTTGGAACTGTCACTCTGCCTCCCTGGTTTCTGCCCCGTGGATGCTGACTGCGGCCAGAGCACTCCCCGAGTGCAGCTGGATGTCAGGACCGTGTGGACATGGGCTTTATATCACGTGTCTGTGCCCGGAGGCCTGCAGACGGTGTAACGCTGGACAGCTCGCAAGTTCCAGGCACGGGGTGGTCAGGCTTGACCCTCCCTTGGGGGCATGAGGAAGTTAAGGCCCAGAAAGGTCAAAGGCAGAGATGTGGCTTCATCCCTGGCCGGTCTTTCTCCCCAGATGCTGTTGGTTTCACTTCAGCACTTTCAGACAGAGGGGAAGAGAAACATCAATGTGTGGTTGCCTCTTGTGCACCCCCTTCTGGGGACCTGGCCTGGAACCCAGACACGTGCTCTGACTGAGAATCCAACCAGCGACCCTTTGGTTCTCAGGCCGGCTCTCAGTCCACCGAGCCACACCAGCCGGTGCTGCATTCTGTTCTTTTTCCCTGCAGTGTTACATCTAAGAATAACCCTATCCTTTGACCTTCTGATGCCTTTTCTAACCCCAGGGATGAAAGCTGGTTCTGCAGCACCTGGAGAAAGAAGTCCCCCACCCCCACCCGTTTCCACGTGGACAAAACATGTCCTTCCTCCTTGGTTATCTGGCGTTTTGCCTTGTGGCACTTGGGTCTGGAGGAGGAAGCCAGACCTCTGGTGCCCAGTGACGTCTGCTGAGGAACGAGGCTGACCAAACATTGTGTTCTCATCACAGAATCACGTGAACCCGGCCATGGACTTCACCCAGACCCCGCCTGGCATGCTAGCCCTGGACAACATGCTGTACTTCGCCAAGCAGCATCAGGACGCCTACATCCGGGTAAGCTCGCGGTCCCTCCCCGCTGGTGCTGGCTTCCTGTGGAACTTGAGTTTCAGACTTACAGGTGTGAGGGTTTTCCCATGAGATGGGTGGCCCCAGATTTTTGGCTTTCATTACTCAGTCAAGTGAAAATTGAAATGAAATCAATCAGGGCCAGTGCAGTAAAGACCTTTACCCTCTAAGTACTTTCCCTTTGATGACATTTAAAAATACAGTAGTCCTGGAAAACTATCTCATGGAGTTCGAAGTTTAACTTTGACAGAAGCTCTTAGACATAAATAACAAGGAAGAGAAATTAACTATCTACCAAAAAGCTGCACGGATCCAGCTTGAGTGGAAACCCTTGAGCTATTCCACATCATGAAAGAGGTTCTGGATTCTCTCCGGTCCTGCCTCTGTTCAGTGCAAAGCTCAGGACACAATGAGCTAAACAGAGAGGAATGGGAGGGGTGGGGAGGGGAGAGAAACTCTAGCTACCGAGGTGGACTCCTTTGTGGGTGTGGCAGAGGGAGAGTAGAAGGTGCCTCCCGCTGACTGGGCTGTGCAGCTGTGGGAAGGACCCCGGGAGGATGAAGGGGACCTTAGGGATGGTGACCGAGAAGGCCTGTCCTTCCGGGCTGCTCCTTGGAAGTTCCTGGATTTGTGCTGACACCTGATGCCTGTCCTCAGGGCAAATATAACCAATCTGAGATTGACAAGGAGTAGGAGATGAAGAAATGGGACCAGAGAACTAGCGAGCAGTTCAAAGGTCGGCTGGACCGCAGCTTAGAAAGTGATGAACGAGTTGTCTGATGCAGGAAGAGTAGGGCTGAAATTAGAATAAGGGAAGAGTCTGTGAGTCTCGCATTTTCTCTTCATCCCTCGTGGTGGCGCCGGCTTCCTGGAGACCAGGGTTCGAGGCCCAGCACCGTGGTTGTCTAGCATCTAGCAGTGTGAATGTGGGCGGTTCCTTCTGGCCTGGGCTAAAATTTCTTGTCTAAACAGGGGAGCAGTATTCTTCTGGGGGGCATTTGGAAATGTGTGGGTGAGTTCCTTTGGCTGTCACCATGCTCTGCAGATGCTTCTGGCCCAAACCTGTCATTCAGGGACGATCTTCACGATAAAAAATCATCCTGCCCAGCAGAGGCCCCTTGAAAAAGTCATGCCAGGCCTCAGCGTTCCCTGTGGGCACTGTATTTTGACGTGATGAGTTTTTCTATATGTGTAATTCGATAAGCTTTGACTTCTACTGAAATATTATTTGTAATTTGATTGTATGAAGGGCTTTATGTGTTTCTATGAAACGTGTGAGATCCGGTGGTTGGCCAGAAACGCAGTCTTCCAAGAGAAAATTGTTTCCTTTTCTTCCCGTTTTATTGAGAAATAATTGACATATATCACCACTGTATAAGTTGACGACATAGAGCATGATGGTTTGATTTACGTACCTGGTAATGAAAATTGTGGGTTTTTTGATAAAAGTTTTCTTTGGCTTGTAATGCGTGTATATTAATTGCACAGGTTGTTTTCCTAGGAGCGTAATCTGTTCTCACAGAAGTCAATTAATATGTGTGAGACACCGTGTAGTACAGCCTTAGAGAATTGCGTCTGAAAGGAAGCCAGGTAGAAATTGAATTTGGAATTAAATTCTAAATTCATGATTAATGTTTGTGGGTGAATGTTCCTAAAATTAGAGCTCATCGATGCTGAATATATTGTTAATTGCATAAGAAGAATATGTCTTATGAAAAGCAACTTTATGTTTTCAGTCATTTTTTTCAGTGTGTTCTCTAAGCTGTATAAGTGAAATGACTTGCTGGAAACTTGATAGAACTTTGTATCTAATAGGGACTTAAAGGAAGAACCTTTTATTGCGCCCTGACCGGGTGGCTCAGTTGGTTGGAGTGTCGTCCCATGGACCAAAAGTTTGTGGGTTCAATCCCCAGTCAGGGCACATACCTAGATTGTGGGTTCAGTCCCTGGTCAGAGTGTACGGGAGGCAACTGATTGATGTTTGTCTGTCTTTCCCTCCCTTTACCTCTCTCTAAAGTCAATCCGTGGGTGAGGATTAAAAACAAAAATCTATCTGTTTAAAGTGTGGCCCTTTTTGTCTATATGCCGTGTTACTTATGGGTTAGACATTCCTGTAACTGACATGCCCATTATTTCCTCAAAAGTGTCCCTTTCTGTGTCCCATCTGACTTTGCATCTGACTGGATAGGGAGCTAGGGCTGTGTACATGGACGAGGTGATGGGAACGTGTGCAAGGGCTGAGACGCCTGTGCGAAGGGTCCGTGGTGACTGTGAAAGCAGACACGGCAGTGACTGTGCAGCTGTGACGTAGACGCTGAAAACAAACAGGCAGCTCAGACAGCTAATTAAACACTGATCTATGAGCTGAGCCGTCTCTTCTGCAGCATAAAAATGAGTTATTTTTGCTAAGTTTACATTTTGATTAAATTTGTCTTTTTTTTTTGACCAGGCACATTTCCTGTCTCGGTGCCGTGATTTATTCCTTATTTCTCCCTGTCATTCAGTAGGCACTTGTTCTGTACCTGGTCAGAGGCCCGCCGTCCCCTTTACCAGGCAGGTCTACGGTGAGATTTGTACAAGAAATTGTGACGCACACTTGCGCACGCACACGAACGCTCCCTCTTTGAGCGGGGCACCTTCCTCCACCATCACGGTGGCTCAGATATTGTGCACGGTGGTTTCCCAAGCCATCTCGTGCCTCCTGTTCTGACTCACCTGCCACTCACTTTGCGGCGCCCTGCACCACGACCGCACCTGTCACTGTCCAGAGTGATGCGGGGCAGTTTTCTCTGCCTTCGTCTCTGTCGCCCTCCCATTCACACTGGACACAGGTCACCATCCACTGTTCTCTCCTGCTGCCTGTCTTCCTTTCCCCTCGGCTGTCTCTCCTAGTCTCTCTGGTGCGTTTTGCTGCCTCTGCCTGACCGTCAACAGAACATGATCCCCAGGACTCTGTCTGTGGACGTTTTCTTCAATCACTCAGGCTGCACAGGTTTACCGAGTACCCACGCAATGTCCGTCAGTGAGCTAGGGGACCGGGACTCCGCAAGGACCAAGTCACTCATGAGTCCTGTCAGTGAGGAGCCTGCTGTCTGGAGATGGGAAGGAGGGTGCGGTGAGGGGGGAGGAAGAAATAAATATTGGGCACTTTCTGAGTCACTGGGCATGTATTTTGATTGGGGAGGTGGGGAAATTGGAGACCCAGAGGACAGTCATCAACACAGGTGTGGAGGTCAACCAGGAAAGCTTCCTGGAGGAAGTGGCAACTACTCTAAGGTCTGTTGGACGGTTCTAGTTAACTGGGCGAGGGGAAGAGGGTGGGAGAGTACTCCAAGCAGAGGGAAACAGTGAGCAGTGGCAGAAAGGCACGTGCTTGGTTCAGGGAACCAAAAATAGTATCATAATAATATCTGCAGCGGGGAGGGCGGACGGTGACCAGGCCACGAGAGGCAGAAGTAGGCGAGTTCATTGGGAATCTTTCAGCTCTCTATAGGGTGGTGTTTGGGCTTTAACCTGAAAGCAGTGAAGAATTTCTGAAGTGTTTAAAATAAAGATGATGAGAGTTAATTTTAGAAAAACCACTCCTCTGCCAGAAAACAAATGTGAGAAACTGCAACTAGCAGCGAAAATAAAATTTGGGAAATTACGGAGAAATGATGGTCGCCTGAACTAGGATCGTGGCAGGGGCAGCAGCTCGAATGAGTTATTTTCGAGCGAAGATGAACTGGACGGTCTCAGAGGAAGAAAGAGGGAGGTTACTGGCTTGAGCGGACGGGTGGGTGGCGGCATGGGGGTGTTCACTTGGAGCTACCAGACCCTTGTATGCATGCAGGACACCTGTGCAGGTGGACCTGTCTGGTAGGCAGTGAGGGAAGGGCAGCAGAGATCCAATCCATGTGGACACCACTTTCTGTATACTCTAAGGCCCGGTCCCTTCTAACCCACTTTCCATGACCGCAGCTGGGATGCCCTTTCTAAACTGAGTCCAGAAGGCTTCCGGGTTCACCCCCAGCCCACATGTCTACCTCTTGTGGAACCTGCCACAGGGTGGATTTTCATAATTTCCTGTTAGTTAAGTGAGTAAAGAGTTCCTTTAGTTGCTTTTTAAATGGTCTCTTGCTAACGATCAATTTATGTTTTATCATCCGAGAAGCACGGCCTTTGTGCTTCTAGCAGTTGCTATCTGGAGGTAGGATTTTGAACATGAATTTATTGACCAGCAGCCTGGTTTTGTATGCGTTCTTTGAATAAACTCTGTAGCTGTGCCCGAAGGGGAGCAGTGGATGTAACTGAGTTACCCTCACTGGGGTGGGCACAGAACGCAGGGAAGGCTTGTGAGTGTGAGCAGGCCCTGTGCCTGCAGTCCCATCGGGAGTCCTGGAGTGATTTCCGGCTTCTGGGCCTTACCGACTCTGGGTGTGTGTGCTGCTGCTTTTCCTGTGGACACTTCTCCCAGCTCCACCACCGAAGCCCATCTGCGAGAGGCGCAGTGCTATCATAGTCTACGGACAGGACAGTGACACATGCTGAGCGTGGTGTGGCCTTGTTCACCTTCTTCTTATTATTCTTTTGTTCTTTCTGTACTGATAAGCTCAGTGTCTCTACTGGAAGTAAAACCTGTGGACTTACACCTTCTTGATGTGTTTAATTATTCACAGGGACCTACGGAGAAACCCAAATGACTTGATCTTCACTGGGTTCGAGACTCAGGCTGGCTATTGTGGGCGCCACGTTTCGGCCACGAAGTAGGAAGTGAGGACAGGGAAACCTAAGGTTCCTGCGTACATGATGGCCAGCTCCGAGATAGAAGCAGAGCCCTAAAAAATACTTAAGGAAAATGCTACAACGAACAGAGTGATTTCAGAATGAAGTGAATTCTTCATCAGAATACTCTTCAACCCTTGTTTGATCAGGGAAAGATGAGTACTTAGTGTAGATTGGGTAACGTACAAGAATCACTCAATAAATTAGCTCCTTTTTTCAAGAAAAGCCTATGATTGAAGCATTGTTATCACCATTGAATAGATTTGGGATCTGGGACTTGAAGAGGAGCTGAGAGTCTCTCTAGGTCAGACAGCCAGGTGACGGGGAATTTGGACCAGCGTCTTTGTCCTACAGATCTCAGGCTCTTTCCAGCCTGAAGCCTTCTGTCCCTGGGCTTGGAGTGTGATGGACAGGACAGGTCTGTCGTTCACATGGAGGAAAAGGGGACCGAATCAATGAGGAGTAGGTGGAAAACATGGCAAGTTGATGAGACCATCAAGCGAGCATCTGTGTTCAGTTGTGATCTTCCTAAATCCAGCATGATCAGAAGTCATTCTCGAAAGCAGGATTGGCAGCACCCGCCCCCCACCTCCAGTCCTTTCTATTACAGACTTTATGGGCAGCATCACATTGTCTTTATCAGACTGTGCGTGCTTTGAGAAGCAAGGCTGTTTTTTTTCTATATGTCACCGTATTACCAAATGTTTGATTGACACGAAAGTGATTTAAATTGTGTGCAGGAATAAATGAGCCTGTCGAAGGTGTCTCTGCACAGCTTTCAAGGTT
Source organism: Micronycteris hirsuta (assembly GCA_004026765.1). Classification (NCBI taxonomy): domain Eukaryota; kingdom Metazoa; phylum Chordata; class Mammalia; order Chiroptera; family Phyllostomidae; genus Micronycteris; species Micronycteris hirsuta. Next base: position 22,214 of record PVJI01010678.1, on the reverse strand, counting down.
TCAGACTAGTGACCTGAGAAGTAACATGCGGAAGTACTTCAGAAGGTCGAGGGAGTTCAGAACCTGCCGCCAGTCGTCCAGTACCCTCCTGGCATTGCCGCCGGACAGAAGCGTGCTGTGCATAACCCCGGACCCCAGAACGTCAGAGAAGCTAGTTCACCGTGCAGCAATAACAGCCAAAGGCATGCAAACGAGACATTTCTTTTATTGTTTCTATCTTTTTTTCCTGAGGAAAATCAAATTCACACAGAAAACAAAAACAGTTCATCTTCTTAGATGCTAAGAAGCATCCAGCTAGAGGAAGAGAGGTCCCTTTCACATGTATTCATTTACTGATTCATTCAGGAAATATTATCCTGCAGCTGCCATTTGCCAGGCGGTGCCCCGCACGGTGGACGCGGTGGCCAACCAGGAAGGCTGGGTCAGGTTCCTAGGTTCCAGAAATCAGAACCGCAAGCAAAGGAAGAGAGTAGGGTGTTTAGTTTAGTTTAGTTTCATCTTGTTTTTGTTTCCTTTTTTTCCCTTCTTTGGGATCTTGTTAACTTCTGGATTTTTAGTTATGACCTATTCTGCACACATCTACCAAGTCATAGAAACGTTGCTTCTCTACAGCTTTCCACAATGTATTGAGTGGGTACACAGCTCACTGTTTTGTGAGTTGCCAGTGTTTAAGTGGCTCAGAGTCACTTAGGACGTGCTTCCTTTCCCAGTGGCCTGATTTTGAACAATTCTTGGAGAAATAGCCTGGTGTCGGGTCAGTGTGGATTTGCGCAGACCTGACCCCCTCACATGCGTCTGTTCTTTCCTTGGGTTGACGCTATGTCATAAACAAAATGTGATTGTAATGAGGCTCTTACCCAGCTAAATGCAGAGTTTATACAATGCCAAGACTTCCAGTGCAACATAAAAAGAAAATTCTGGAAAAGGCTTTTTCTTTATGTACCCTGCAGTTCCTGCCTCAGCATGCCTCATGATTTATGATGAGCATTTCATCCAGTTGGAATGTCTTCGCACACTGGGTGACTGAGGCAGAAGATAACACATTTCGTGAGGGGCGGGGGAATAGAAATTCCTTAAAATATTAGGTTGATTACAATGGTTTTGTGCACTTGGGAGCCAGGACACAGGTATGTTCCTAAAACTCTACCAAATCAAAATAAAACTTCATAATACATCAATAAAGTAGATTATGGGAAAAATGGATATTGTACCTAAGAATTGGTTTTTTCAAGTTCTTTCATGGTAACCTTTAAAAAAAAGTATTTTATTTATTTTTAGAAAGAGGGGAAGGGTGAGAGAAAGGGAGAGAAACATCAATTTGTGGTTGCCTTTCACACGCCCCCTCCTGGGGACCTGACCCGCAACCCAGGCATGTGCCCTGCCTGGGAACTGAACCAGCAACCCTTTGGTTGGCAGGCCAGCGCTCAACCCGCTGAGCCACACCAGCCAGGGCTCACTATAGCCTTTTTATTGAAGGATGAAAAATTTAAAGTATGTATATATTGTTTCAAAACCTTTCAAGGGAGTCTTCCTCCTCATGATGCATACATAGTAAACAATAATTTTTAAAAATAGTTGGGAAAATATTGGTTTAGATCCTAACTCGCCAGTAGGACGTGGGAGGTCTGGCTCTTCAGGTGGCACTGAAGGGAACATGCCCTGGGAGGAGAGACGCTCCCATCTTGGGACCTTTACATGTTTTAAGGCTTAAAATGTAAGTGCTTAACACGCATTATTCAGAATCTCCCCTTCAGTACTTTCAGAGATGGGGAGGTAAGGTAGCCTCTGTACCCTCTTCTTCCAGTACATAGATCCTTCTGTCTGCTGAGATCTACCTTGAGTTCAAAGGCATTTGGAGGACGCTTTTAAACTTTTCTATTATAAACATAATTAACAGCAAGCACAGAGCTTTTTATGAGATAACAGCTATGCTAAACACTTTTAATAATTTGTTACGACCCCCTATGGGGTTGGCACTGTCGTTATTTCCATTCTACAGATGAGGAAACCACAGACAGGCCAGGTGGTTCCCCAGGATCACACAGCTAAGGAAGGGCCAGAGCTGAATTTAACTAGTTAGTCTGCTTCCAGGGTTCAAAGCCTGTGCCTCTTGGGCATTTATAGATTCATGTAGGGGTTGCGGCCGCAGTTCAAACGAGTCCTATCAATGTGTTTTGCTCAACTGGCCCAGTATTTTTAATGGGAAGGTGGTTGGCTTGCCTATAGGCAGGGCATCCATTCTCTCCCCAAATAACCAGGTGCCAGAACTCCCTATGATATTCTGTCTGGCTCCTTCCTGTATCCTAGTTATCTGCCTGGTACCTAGGGGCCTTGAGTGAGTGACCACTGGTGAGCTGGTTTCAGTGACCTCAATTCTGAATGCACTCAGTAGGTGCTCTGTCATTTAGTTGCCTTTCATTTCCCCAGTTCATCAAGCCTTACTTGATTAATGTTCCATCTCCCGAGGGTTTCATATTTATGTGCTCGGTGTTTGTAGTCTTTCCGTTTTTGGTGTCAGGTCCCAGAGAGCAGGTGCTTTATCTTGTGTTCTGTGTTTATTCTCTTGCTGAGAATAAAGGACTTTAATTTCAGCCTCCCAACAGCAGAGAAAAGGAATGGCACACTTCTCAAATTCTCCTGTTGTAGGTGTTCAAGAAGGAAAAGCCATCAGATCTTATTATAAATACACTGGACCAGTGTTCTTGGGGACCCCAGCATAGTCGACCCTCCGCACTGTGTGTCAGGCTATGCAAGCCCCCCCCCCCACTGCCTACCAGCCTGTGTTTTAAGGAAACAGAAGCCAAATATCCCACACGCACTAAGGCGGGTGCTGATGGAGGCAATGCGGAGTCTTTAAAATAAATTAGGGAACTTCTAACATTTCAGGGAGGGAAATGAGCAGTTTCCCAGGCGACATAATTACAGGACAGTGTGTAACGTGTAATTAAACTTAACTATGAAGCAAATGGTTGGAACAAAGCTTGGTGGCCCATCACTTCTTGTTCCCATAGCGCTGACAGATCCTCCCCTCCCCTTGTCCCTGAAATGCCTTCAACAGCAATTGCTCCTAATTTTTTTTAAGTGAAATTATATGTTGCCAGTTAAACATAGTTTCGTGTAAAGAAGACTTTTTTTTTTTTGAGTGACATTTTCCTTCTAGGTTATCTGGAGCACAGAATCCATTTAGAATAACAAGAACCCAAGGCACAGCCTTGCTGGGACTTTAAAATGAGTCTTTGTCTAATAATTCATTTCAATACTTTATTTCTTGCTTTTATTTTTATTCCTTCTTTGACCAAGTTTCCCGGTTTGGGGGCTTATTTTTCTGTACAGAATTTTTTTCATGTTTTAAAAATAGTGGCATTAATTTCGTTGATTGTGACTACCCAAGCTGTCACTGCCAAACAATCAGGACCTCTTGAGAGTGTGAATGTGTGTGATTAGATTTACTAATTGCGCTGGAAGGCAGATTTTGTGACACCCGAGCCAGCGATTTGAATGGAATGCTTCAGGCCTCAGGATGAGATCATTGTTCAATATGGGCTTGGCTGTTATCTCTGAAGAAGACCCGTCATCGGAGGGAGGCGCGTTCTGTGCACTCTGCATCCCCACCGCCAAGTTCTTTGGGGACTGGAGTCAGGTCTTGAAATCTAGAGCAGGTCTAAAACACAGCAGTTACCTGTTCGTTCTCCTTTCCTATCAGTGTGACCTGGGTTTGAGGGTCAGAATTTTTGTTTTACTGTTTGTTTGTTTTTTTTTAATTTTTAAATGTTAACGGGTGTGGCTCCATGAGTTGAACATCGTCCTGCAAATAGAAAGGTTGCCGGTTCAATTCCCCATCAGGGCACTTGTCTGGGTTGCTCGCCAGGTCCCTGGTTGGGGGCATGTGCAAGAGGCAACCAGTTGCTGTTTCTCCCCCACATTGATGTTTCTGCCTTCTCTCTCCATGCCCCTCCTCTAAAAATAAATAAATAAAATCTAAAAAAAAAAAACCCCAAACTCAGGGAGGTTTTAAAAACACAGTGATGGATTGCTTGAGAGGAAAAAAAAACCAAAAAACGAGCTATATAATGAACAACAGGCAGCTGACACACCGTGAACCTAAGCCCGATGTGAGTTGCAAGGTTAGGAACTACAGACCCGCACCTGTGGGTGGGTGAAGCCTGTGGCCAGCAGTCGCTGTCCTGGGGGGCTCTGTCTTAGACCCACTGATAGGCTCCCACCCTTTCTCTCACCTGGCTCTCTCTCTGCCCACATGGTCTGCGTTTGTGTCTCTCTGTGCTAGTTAAATACATAATTACTGAGCACGTGTTCTGTGACAAGCTGCCTCCTTTCTCCTGTCACAGAGCAGTCTTCCATTTTAATTAGGCAGTTTTTTTTACCTTCACGGTGCAGAGCTCAGTAGCTGCTGTGGGAGGGGTTCGCTGTGGCTTTCTGCTCCGATGGCAACTGTAATGTTTTCGTTAAGGGTTGGACGTGAGGTATCGGGTAACAGACGCTGAGATACATGGGCCTTTGGTGTGCACTGTGAGGTTTTGTTTTGTCTGGATAGGAATGAGCCTGTGTTTACTGTTGGCTGTAGCTGGGGGCTTCGGAGGTGGAAATTTCTTCTGGGTCCTTGCTCTTGTTTCTCCTGCTGTCTTTGGGTTTCCCTAGAGACTCCTCCTTCAGTAGCAGCTGAGGCTTGTGGTTCGTTCAGCTGTGATCTCATGTTCTTATATAGGAGCCCTGTTGATGTGATGGGAAGGTGGAGGGGGAAGGCCGTGCCCTCCAGCCCTGCGACTGAGTCTCAGTCTTTCAGTGAGCATGCGCCCTTGGGCTGCGACCTTCACAAAGTCCTTCTCGGTTCCATCCTTTACTGTTAGATGACAGTGGGCTAACCATAGCTGGAATCGGGCATTTTCCTTCCCCACGTTGGGTAAGCTCTGGTGAAATCCAGGCAGTTTAAGCTCTGTTAAAACAGATTCCCTAGCAGGCAGGCTACTGTTAAAGAGAGTGGAATGCTCTGGAATTATTCTAACATGGTCGCTTTTTCTCTGATACTCACCTGGAGAACAGGCAGGGCTCCTGGAGATGTTACTCATGAAAGCACAGGGACCTTCCTAAGGCTGGGCCCCTGGGCCCTGGCCACTGAAGCTCCTCATGTTCAACTCCAGCAACTAGGCAGTTACCCTTTTAGTGTTTCTCTCGGGCTCTGGCAGTGGCTTCTGCCCTCAGGAAGCTCTGACCCCCTGGATTTTCCTGTTTTCCAAGTTTGGAGGGAGACAGTTTGCCCTGATTTTCTGATGGAACTAAGGAGAGGTGTTGATTTTCAGTTTGGTTGGCCTTTTTCTGGTCGGGAGTTTGGGGATGACAATTCTCAAGGTTTTTATATGTTGGACTAGAAGCTGGAAGTCCTCTCTTCAGCTTTTTAGCAGGAAAAAATAAAAATAACATTGGAACCATAAAGAGGAGCTTGTAGTTGTGCCCCATTGCTGGAATTTCCTGTATTCAATAGTTATTTCATCACAAATATCCTTCCAGCAACAGGTCACTTTCTCCAGGGGCCAAGGCTGGCTAAACCTCCTGAGAACCTTGTTGTTGGAGAGTTCCGGGCACTACGTACGGGGCAATAGACCCCCCTCTGCCTGTGACTCTGCAGTCTCTGGCTCGCTGCTTCTCTAGACCTGGAGCTAAAACCCCACTGAGGCCTGGGTGTTGTCCCTGGGGGCTAACACTTCAGGGAGAAGTCATACAAGGGCCTGCCTGGGGGTCCCGTGAGGCCACTCTGTAGCCCCTTGTTCCTCCCCCATGGGGGTCTACCATGTGACTAGTGACACATCGGGGGAGGGTCTGAGCCATGTGACCATCTTCTATATGAAAGGTCAGGGGGTCTAACCTGCATGACAGGAGATATGAAAGTTCAGGAGGAGGTCCAAACCGCATGACCGAGGATGTGCTAGGGGAGAAAAGGTCACCCTGGGGGCAAGGTCCTGGTTGTCCCAGTTTTGCCCATTGCTAGGCACCTGGGGCTCTCAGCCCTGGTGGCCTCTGTACCTGGCCCATTATCCTCACTCTGCTCATGCTTGTCTAACTGCCCACTGCACAGCCATTAAAAAATAAATTAATTAAACGTACAAAAATAAAATCTCTGGCTCTCAGCAGATGTCTGTTAAATGAGCGCCTGAATTCAGTGAGTTCTGGGGTCCTGCCTTCTGGCGGGACAGCCAGTCACCCCGAGGCAGGGAGCCGTGAAGTAGGTTTCCGTCTGGAACGCGCCATGGCCTCCCTGCACTCGCTCTTAGCCGAAACGCTGAGAAGCACATGCTCCAACCGCCCTGCTGCAGCTGCCCCTCCGTTTGTCCATCTCGGAATGGAAACCGAATTATCAGCTATCTTGGCATGCCCCCCTCCCCCATGCCTTTGTCCCAGATACGCCGGAGCTCGTGCTTGGCTGAATCACTGCTGACTTTCATTTTTAAATTGTCTTCCTGTGACCGGGGTCCAGCCTGTATTAGCGACCTGCCTTCCGAATCAGAAGGCACTTTGTGGTGGTATAATAAAATTTAGGTGGTAGTGTTCCCGACTGTCCTGTTGTATTTGGTAAAAATAGCTTCCCCCTTAGGAGCTGCGCAAGCCACCTGGTGTACCCAGCCGTGTTTGGCACTGTCAGGTGATTTTATTTTTACCTTGACCTTAACTTTATCAGCTTTTCCCCTGTATTGGTAAAACCTGAGATTCCAAAATTTAGTATAAATCATAAATAATAGACAATCATTTTTTTTTAATAAAGCAACTGAAACACTATTAGTAACAAATATAACAGCCCCAATGGCTGACTTGTCTCTTGCTGGTTTATCAAATGCTATTCTGTACAAGGGTCCTTAAACTTGGAGGCTGTTAAAATTCATGACCTTGCTATAGGTCATTCCTGCCTGTCTACCAGCTTGCAATTCCCAAGGTCAGGAAAGCCAGCCTGACTGACATTTCAGCTCTCCAGCGGCGATGCTCGTGTGCCGTAGAGCTTTGCACCGGTGGTTCCCGCTGGCTCAGCCTCTGCATTCCCCATCCCTGCCCCATTGTCCACCTCGCTCCCATTCACCCATTCTTCAGGCCTTCATCCTCCGGCTCCTTTTTTGTTTTCTTCATTATTTCCTTGGTTTTGTTTCCTTATTACCTTCTTTATAGCACTTACTCAATTCAGAATTCGATAATTATGTTTTATTATTTGATCGTTATCTTTTTCAGACATGACGTTTTTGAGTGGGACCTATGTCTTTTTTTCCCTTTGTATCATTCTCTCCCATTGCACCATTTAAAATTACCCGTTAGATGGGTGATTGTTTGATAGGCCGAATCCCCGATCAGCGTTGCTTCCGCATTCCGCTCCGAAGTCCTTCATGGCCCTAAGTGACGTCAGAGGGTCAAAACTGGAGCCAGACTCAGAAGAAATGCGCCTTCACTGAGCTGGCTGGACCGTCAGCATGGCTGCACGTTAAGACTGAGGATCTCCCTGGCGGGAAGCCTTCCTCAGAGGCTCGGTTACCGAAGCCGTGAGGGCCTGTGTGTGCTGTGTGAGTAGACGTGAGTTCTGTATCAGAAAAGGACCGAGGAGACCAAGGATGAGGTCGTTATTCCCGCGGAGTGCTCAGCTCTGCTGATAGCCTGGGAGCTCGGGGCTCCGCCCAGCGTAGGGTGGGAACAAATAAAAGGCGAACTGGACTGAGTGATGCGTGAATGCCAGGGGCTGTTGAGGGCGTGCGTTTACTTCACTGAAGTCCCCAGCGCGCGACAGGGTGGACACTGGTACTGGATCCATTCTGCAGACGTGGACACCGAGGCTCAGGGAGGTGAAGGAAGTTGTCCAGTGTTGTTGTGGACCGTAAAAGGCTAACTTGGAGTCTGGACAAAGGCCATTTCCTTCTCCCACCCGAGGAGAATACCAGGGACACTGATGGACCTTTCCCACCCTGGGCCCGTATCGGCCCTCTGAAATGATCTTTTTTAAAAAATGAAGGCTGTATTTTATAGGAGAGTGTCAAGTTCACAGCAAAGTTGAGGGAAGGTACAGAGACCTACTGTGTGTCTCTTGCTTTTGCACATGCGCAGCGTCCCCCATTGTCAACTTTCCTCACCAGAGGGGTGCTTTGTTACACCCAGTGAACCCACACTGACACGTCATAATCACCCCAAATCTATAGCGTACATTAGGGTTCCCTCTCGGTGTTGTGTATTCCATGGGTTTGGACAAATATATGGTGACACATGGCCACCGTTAGAATATCACACAGAGTATTTTCATGGCCCTAAAAATCCTATGTGCTCCACCTATTCATCCCTCACCCCCCGAAAAATTCCTGGCAATCACGGATAAATACATTTTAAGTGACAAAAGTATTAAGATCATTTGGCTTCACATTTACATTTCTGGAATGCATTTAAAGGACATAATCTTGTGCAGGAGCACACACATCTCTGTGCAAGGATGTTTATCATGGGGCCCCCCTAATGTGCCAAGAGGACATCTGGGTAAGGGGAGGGGTCTGGATGTGACACGTGAGTGGGGGAGGAGGGGCAGGCCTTGGCCACCTCGGTGCAAATGCAGACACAGCGCTGCAGCCGAGCCTCTGTGCTTGGCAGCCTTATACCCATGGGGGATTGAGCCTTTTTGTTCAAGAAAGGGTTCTGAAATGAAGAAAAAGGTAGAGTCTTTGTGGAATATGACACCTGTGAGATCCTCAATCTCCCTAATGTTTAAGCACTTGCACTACTTACCATGGTGGCTGAGCGGGGGCCGCGTGGCCCTCAGGTACCTCCTGTGGCATAAGGGGGGCTCCGTTAATTCCGGCCGGCAGTTGGGGTGGGCAGGGCTGCTTCCTGGGAAAACCACAGCAGTCACTGCTTGCCTCCTCTTCTCCTTTGCATCCGTATCTTCAGAGAGTTTTGTCAGTGGTAGAGTAATTAAGACAAATGTCCTCATTCATCTTGCTTTCATGGAATACTTCGGAGTCTCGTACCTTCCGTTTTTCCTGGTTCTGAAAGCATCGCAGAATTAACAGAGACAGGCCTGTCTTCAGACAAGGAACGGGGGGCTCACGGGGAGGGCCTGTTTCCAGCTGAGCAGGGGCCTCGGTCTCAGGCGCAGTCCCCAGTATGCAGCAAGGACATTCAGGGGCACCATCACCTAGGAAACAGGAGTTTTCCTTTCAGTCTGGCAATATGGGATGTGAGCCCTCGGCCCCACTGCAAGTCGCCCCTTCCATGTCCGCCACCCACCCACACCTGGACTCGGGAACCTTGTTCCCGGTAACGGGAAGGCAAGGGGTGGAGCCAGCGTGCCATGTGGGTACGTGGAAGGGACGTCCGTGCGGTGGAAGCTGGCTCCCTGTCATCTCGTTCATTGTCTCCTGCTGGTTCTCACTCACAGGATTTACAGGAAGTGTTGAGAGCGAATACTTGCCAAGTGATTTCCATGAACCTACAACTGAAGACATCTTCCTGCTCCCTAGTGCTCTATAAATGCTTGTTCTCACAGTGCACAAAGCAGGTGACGCTCGGTTTCCCTGGACAGACCTTTGACACGGGGGCTCTGGCCAGGGGAGAATTGGCTCCTCCATCTGTCCTGCATCGTGGTCCTCCTGGGGGCACGTCAGGCATGGGCAGGGGACTCAGTTTCTACGTGAGTTTCCTGCGCAGCTTGGATTCCGTGGGCAGCTACATGCTCCAGCTGCCTAGCGAAGTCTGGGTCCTGAGCACCCCTACAGTGAAGGAAAGGGTGAGGTTGGAGGTTGCTGGGGGGATCACAGAAGCCGTTGCTTCTGATGAAATCCACGGGGGAACAGAATGGGGAGTGGGCTGACCGGGGTTGAGCAGATGACGGTAACTCAGTTCAGATGCTCACGAGGGTGCAGAAATAATAAGTGGTGGAAATCCTCGTGCTAAAGTCAGGCAAGTTGGTGTTCCCCATAACAGACAGAGACACCCCCTGGACCCTTGGGCATTGCCAGCCGAGTGAGAGGCCAGGCTTGCGGCCTGTACTGTCCACTCGCTTGTCAGTAACGGTTTCAGTAGTAAGTGACGGCTGTGTGACTCGGCTGCAGGGTGGCAGACTCACAGGCAGTGGACGTGGGCATGCTACCCCAGGGACTGCAATGACTCCACTCCACCAAGCGGAGTGAGGCGCATGTGCTTGTCCACAATTTGGGGCAGAAGGTGACAATTACGGTAGGAAAGATATAGATAAGGCTGTGGAGTTCTAGAGGAAGGAATCGCGTGCGGTTTTCCGGAGAAAGTGACCTTGTGTTGGGTCAGAAGGAGAAGGAGAATTCAGACAGGTGTGGAAGGGGCGGTGGGGGTTCGAGGCGTGGCAGGGGAAGCGATTTCTGTAAAAGAGCACCACACCTGGACAGACCCCTGCGGGAGGGCTCGTCCCACAGAGGAGAGCTCCTTGTTAGCAGCTGTGGCCAAGATTTGGGGTGCTCGTATGGAATGCGATGTAACGAGATGAAATGCATTGAAAAGGCTGGGTTTATAGATGAAAAATGTCCTTTCCACATTCCATTAAGTTCAAGTAAATCAACATATGGCTTAATTCCTTAATTAGATTTCAGTAAGTAATTGTCCCATTTTAGCTATTTTAATATGCGTGTCAGAAATTATGTCATCGGAAGATGTTTCTGAAAATGTTGATTTATTATTGTCCAGAAGAGGGTGATAGGAAATGGTTCTTTCTCCCCACCTTTGCCTCCCTTCATCCCCTCAACTCTTCTTCCCCCGGCCAGAGTGAATTTATGAATCTGTGAGCTAAGTGGACAAACGAGGCGTGATCCGGCTTACAGGAATTTATTTGATCTCTCGCTCCCCTACAATGCGTTTGTTTAGTAAAGCGAGTTACATACCCCAATACATTTCAGACAATATATGTGGAGTGGAACATGGCTGTAAGACAGCAATAACTGCTAAGACAGTGGCGACAATTTCCCCAGGAGAAATCAGCCTTGAGAAACGTCAAGCCCGATTTTTCATCCGGCCACGACTGTCAGACGTCGCCAACGTCCTGGTGTCTTGGTGTCCCGCTGAAGGAGACAGGAGGCATTTGTATTCAGCAATGCGGCGTTGAGGGAGTCAGGCCTGCGCTGTGATCTGGTGATTTATGGCTATTATTGCCTGAGATGCAGAGGGGCTTCTCTGACTTCATTCAGGATCTTGCAATTCATCTTTATTACCTTCCGTCACTCACCTCTGGTTTGCAATGTTAAACAAACACCTTCGGCGAGAGCCCGGCATCAGCATCTCCTTCCCGGCTCACCCTTTGGGTGAAGCTCACCCCGCCTGCCCATCGCGTCTCACGTGCATTTTCGTCACAGAAAAGCTACGTCCTTATAAAAAAGGCAAATAATGCAGAAGTGTGTAAAAGCCGCCCATAGCGAGTGAACGTCTGCCTGCCGTACGAGTCCTGTCCCCTCACGTCTTCCCAATAGATTGCAGCCCCCAAAGGCGGTGTTTTGTTCACATACGTATTTGTAGCACTTGGCAAGTTACTGAGCAAGATTAAATGTTTAAAGAAAGACTTGTAATGACTGAATCAGTGGGTACAGGGGGGAGCAGGGCTAGAATTTCAGCAGCAGATTTGGGGGAGCACAGTTTCTTCCTTTTCAAACTGTGTCCCTTACAGCAGCCGCAACAGCAGTGGCAGCCTTCCCTGGGCCACCCCAGCTGCTGGAGCGGGATCTGCATTTTCACAGGGTCTTCGGGGGAGCTGGGGGTGGGGGGCTTTCTGTCTGCGAAGGCCACACCTAGCACGACCTGCAACGTAAGGAGCTTTCACAAACAACCGCAGGGGAGTGCCGCGGAGCCCTCGGCATCGGTGGGCACCCGGGGCAGGGCTCTGTGAGGTCTTCAGACTTCAGTCCCCTCCCAGAGACAGTGTGGCTGTCTTTGGGTGTCCTACTGGACAAGCATCCTGGGCCATTTCTGAACTTTCACCTCCAGCGCCCCTCTCGGGTCAGTCCTGAACGTTGGCTTAGAAACAAACACTCCATTCCCCCCATGGAACTGGTCAAAGCACAGTGTAGAAGCGGCAAGGCTGCCTGAGCAATCAGGGGTGGGCCCGGCACATTTTAACCGCTGAACGGAGGGCATGTGACCCGAGCTCCAAGGTACGGTTTCCCCGTCTGCCCCGTGTCCATCCTTGGTGGCTTGTGAAGACCGAATGCGTAGAACACTGGAGAGTTTGCACGTGGTAATGACTCCATATGCATTCCCTCTATTTTTATTCGAGGCCAGATTCACAGAACATAAAATTAAGCATTTCAGAGTAAGCTCCTCAGCGACATTTAGTACATTTGCAATGCTGTGCGGACACCAGCTCTGTTGAGTTCCAGGACATTATAATTATGATCACCCCAAAAGGAAACCCAGCACCTGTCAGCTCTCTGAACCCCTGAATCCCAGCCCTGGGCAACTGCCAATCTACATTCTCTATGCATTTTAACTCTTATTAATGACATTTTTTATTAGTCACAGAAAACCGCCCACCAAAATCAGGTTCATTTCTTCTTCCACCTCCTCTCATTGCTTTCTGTGTCTTTAAAAACAGGTTGGCCGGCAGTGTGGACATCGCGTAATTTTAAATCAGCAGCTTGTAGCATGTGGCCCCAGCCTGGCTGCCACTGCCTTCCTGGGCACGTGTTCAAAAATGCAGATTCGTGGGTTCGCCCGGAACAACTAAAGGATAACTCCAGGGTGGGGCCCAGTGATCTGTGTTTTAATGTTTCCAGCTGATTCTAGTGCCAGCTCGAGAACCACAGCTTTAAATAAACCAGATGTGACTCTTTATGCCTGGAGTGAGGCCCGCCTGTGCCTGCCACACGGGTCCCGTCGCTGGGCCAGGCACAGGTGTACTGGCCTGAGCGAGGAGGCCTTCGAGCCCCGTTTCTCTGTTGCGGTGACATCAGGGCCATGGTGCAGGCACAGACACAAGTCACCTGCTGTGGTTGGTCCTGTCCTTCCTCTGTGTGACCGGCTTCATCCTCAGAGGGAGAGAGCTTCACCGCCAGAGCTGCTGGGAGCGCCTGGCGCACCCCGCTCACGAGCTCTCTGCATCAAAGTGCAGACAGCGTTTCTTTTCGGTTGCTCAATGTTCGGTTCCGGGTCTATTATGAACCTGGGGCTTTAATTACTACACCATTGCCCGGTTGGTTCCTTGCCATTTTATATTTATGGCTTTTATTATGCCTCTCTGTGCAGTTGCCTGATTTTATTCTGGAAGGATTTTCACCTCGTTAGCTGGGTTTTATACCATTCTTCTCGTTTGCCCGGCGTTTTATTTATCTCACTTCCCTGTGTGCGGTTTCTACTTTGTTTTCTCCCCAACGTGACCCCTTGTGCGTTCTTTCCCTCCGTTTCCTGGGGTGCATTGTTCTCTTGTCCTGCGAAGCAGCTCTTGAAGTTGGGAACACTCTGCTCTGGGTGTCCCTTTCCTGGTCACACTCTCTCCCCGGTCGTCACATCTCGGCTGCGTGGTGTCATTGGCCCTGTTCAAAGGCCTTGAGGCTTGCTTGTCAGCCCAGACACACCACAGGCAGCTGCCTCTCTCAATAGCCAATTAAGGACCAGGGGAGGTGGGCGGGTGGAGCGCTCTTCTTTTTTGAAAGAGAATGCTGCTAAAAATGTTAAAGTGTTCCCTGAGATGCTAGGCTGACACTCTCTCCCTCGGTGACCCCAGTGCCTCAGAAGACTTCAGGACTTGGCCTGCCTGCATTTTCTTTTTAGGCCCCACCCCAGGCCTGCTGAATCAGACTCTGGGGTGGGGGGCAGCCCAGCGGTCTGTGTTTACCCCCCAGGTGGCACACACATTGGTGCCATTCCAGTCTGGGAGCCACCCTCCTGAAGAGACGCTGGCAGAACCCGTCTGCGTCAGGAGTAATACGTGTTCCGCCCGGGTCCTTCCTGTGTCGAAGAGCAAGGTTCATAATCTCCGTAGCAGTTGAGTTTTGTTTTCTGTGGTGTGTGTGTCTGTCACCAGCTGTGCCCTAGAACTGTAAGAGTATTTTGGTAAAGCCGATGGTGACGCCCTGGAACAAGAGGCCGTGTGATTGCTATGACAACAGTGGACCAGTGGTCTTCGTCATTGAGTGTCGGGCCGTCTGGGGCGCTGAGAGGTCTTTACCGCCACTTCGCTATGTCATCTAATCTTTGCGACCCTTAGAGGGTCGGTGTTCTTGTCCCTAGTTTTTTAAAATTTGTATTTATTGGGGTGATGTTGGTTCATAGCATAAGTTTCACGTGTACAGTTCTGTAATATGCAATTTGTATATCGCATAGTGTGCCCTCCACCCCAAGTCCAGTCTCCTTCCACCGTCGGTTTTCTAGGAGAAAACTAGAGTGAAGGAAAGTACGTAAAGTCACTCCGGGAAAATCGTTTCTGTCCAGAGCCACGGTGCTGTCACCTGGTCTGTGACCATGGTAAGGACTCTCCTGATCAAAGCTCTGTTACTCTTTTACCCTCTCCGTTCTCTCTAGGAATAAGCTTGTGTTTCGGTCGGAATCAGTAACCAAGACCGTGATTGCTAGGCCCACGCCCCCTAAGTTCCGGCGCTGGTGGCTCGGTCCATGTTGGTGTTAAGTGGCCTGGAGCAGATTATACAACATCTCTTGGCCTCTGTCTCTCCAACTGTAAGCGGCGAGGGCCCAGGATTTCTGTCAGGTGGTAGTACATGTGCCCTCAAGGAGACACTCAGTCAAAGTACTCAAAATGAAGCCTGCTAATTTTTCTTTTACTCCTCCCTGGGTTGCACCTTTAAAGTGAATTCTGTTAGGTTTCTCTACTTGGGGGCCACTTCCCCTATCTGTAAAATGGGGGGGGGGGCGGTAGAGCAGATGGACAAGCAGCCGTGGGCTCTGATTTGTCCTGGTTTGTTTTTCTGCTCGGCATACTTTCTATAATTGCAGTGTTCTTTGTTCTCTGCCCATTTAGAATCATCATATTAGGGCTTGAGCATGTTTGTTTGATTTTATGAACTTGCTCAAATTCATGATCGCAATTAAGCTCCTGTGCAGCCCTCTCGAGGCAGCTCAGTGTTTTTCTAACACTTCTCTCTGGTGCTTTGGGACCAGTCGCCATTAGCACTGGGGGCACATAGGAAAGGTGGCTCTTTCATCGCTCCCCAGTCTCTGTGAGTGGACCCCAAGCTGGGCTTACACTTTGACCTCAGTAGAGGTCTGGGTCTTAGTGATGTGATTTAAGGGCTAACACTTCGTTCTGGGGTGTTCCATGGTTCTGTTAATAACACAGAACTACTCCTGTGTTATGGCGGGGTGGGAGGCTCACTGATACTAATAAGGCTTTTGGTTTGTTTATTTGTTGATTTAACATGGAAGAACACTGGCATTTCTCTAATGGGGTCAGGAGATGGGTTTTAACAGAGCTTGGGAGTTGATGAGACTCTGAGGTCAGGTGTCCAACAGTGGCCGTCCAGTCTAGTATTGGGAGTTGATCACCCAGTTCACCAGGCCATGACTTGTTCTTTGGGGTCCTTGCTCTCTCTCTGTGCTCGGAGCACCCTGCTCTCCTGCGAGAGAGTCCTGCTCAAACATAAGCACAGAGCAGGACATCTGTCTGGTATTTCCAATGTAATAGGTGACCACCCTGTTCCTCCATTTGCTTCTCATCGTGAAACTTGGGCAGAGCCTCTGCTTACCGTTGTCTGTCCCCCGAGGCTGGGCACCAGGAAGCGACTTTCACTGCGGTCATGTTTTTGGTTCAGTTGCTGGTGAAAGTTTGCACGTAATATTGGCTTCAGCCATGCAGGAAAAGGAAGAGGAAGGACAATAAAGAGGTAACAGACAGCACCTTGGAGTTCTGTTTTAGGCTCTTGGCTTTTGAGCTGTGATTTAATACCCACGACAGTCCTGTGAACCGGGCTTTAAGGAACTTTGGCTCATCTCGCCAAGCAATGGGCTGTTGTGCGACCTCACCCTGGTTTAGCCCCGAGTCTTCACGTCATCGATGCTTCTCCTAGCGGCTCTGTGATGGAAGTGGGGCAAGATGGACAATCCCTTCTCTTTGGAGAGAACTCAGTACTATTTTTAAAATTTTTCAATTACAGTTTACTCTCAATGTTATTTTGCATTGGTTTTAGGTATACAGCATAGTGGTTAGACAATCATATATATGATTTTACTTATACATGGAATCTAAAGAACAAAATAAACAAACACACCAAATTGAAACAGACTCATAGGTACAGGCAGCAAACCAGGGGTTGCCAGAGGGGAGCAGGGTTTGGAGGACCGGGTGTATCAGGTGAACGGATTGAGAAGTGCAGAGAGGTAGTTACAGAGTAGTCACAGGGGTGTGAAGTTGCTTCACGTGATCCTCAGAGTCCAAGAGGCATGAAAAAGAAGCCTCCATAGATGAGAGGCGATAGGGGAGGCCCTCAGAACGCACCCGGGGCTGGATACAGGGAAAGCCGAGGGCTGGACTTGCCCCAGGCGGGCGTGCTCAGCAGAAGTGGAGGGAAGTGTATTCGTTACCGAATACAGCCAGCAACTTGGCATGGAGAAGCTGAGAGAGCCGGTGACCCCAGTGGTCAGAGAAGGGTCAGTAGCAGAGTGCAGCCAGCCTGGTACTCAGCATTTAATGGTCATGCCCTGGTTAACTAGGTCCGTGATCTGCACTGATGGGAACTCAATATGTATGGAAAGAGAGCCTGTGGGGACAGTTCACAGCAGCTCTTGGTCACTCGCCCTGAGCGATCGTTACCCATCTGCAGGGATAAATGAGATAAGACAGAACCTTATACCTTCATCCAGGAGGTTCTGGGATTTATTGACTCACTTCAGTGAGACAGAGGGCATTAATCAACATTCCCTTAGCCTCTTTGACACGAAACCCATCGAGTTTTATGGCAGCATATATGTGAAGACAGTTGTACTCTATAATGGGTCAGGGAGAGCCATTGAAGACTTTAGAAACTGAATTCTAGGACTGACCTAGGCCAGCTCTTCCTCTTGGTTCAACATTTTTAATACAATAATAAATACTAGAATAATAAGCCTGATCAGTCTTATGGACTTATTGGCGATCGTTAGCTATATAAATATATATGTATATATATATATATATACCCTGTAAACTGTATTTTTATGTGTTATACTTAATATTGTAAAAATGCCCAGTGTTTTATTTTATAAAACACACATACATTACAGCTTCTTTAGGTGTGCGGCGTGCTCTATGATGACTAATAATAGCAGGTTCTAGCACTCTTTCCATTGTGGCTTTTGTTCCAGGGTATTCAAACTGAAGAGTGAGGAAAAACTAAAGATGAAAAATAGGCCTTGATATTTCTAAACGGAACTTTTCAAAATGTCTTAGGTGAACATGGTTAATGCGAGAATGTTGGAATTGAATATAGACATATCAGTGTATTAAATTTTAAAACAAGCTACTAACCAGTTTAAGACTCATTTCTCATTATAGTAATATCTAATTAGTAACATTCATCATCACAGTCTTTCCTAAAACATTTCTGTAGGAACGTTGGCCGGAAAACCTACACAGGTGACTTGAAGGATCTGTGTCTGCCTTATCTAAAGAAATCAGTGAAGGAGGAGGGTTTATTTTTCTTGAGGCAGGTAAATGTGATAAGACGGATTGTAACTTAAAGAATAAAGAGTAGGGCTTCTCCAGACTGATTTACATATTGATTACTTAAATTACTCCTTAATTTAGTGCCTGCTAATAAACTGTGCCTTGGAAATGTTTCCAGAACATTTATTGGCGGCCGTAATTCCACCTACAGTGTATGCAGATCACAACCTCATTAAATATTGATGAGCTCATGAAATGTTAATAGGATGTTAATGTGAAATGCAGGGGAATGTCCTCCTGGGGAGCTGGCTGGAAACTACCTGTCTCCTGTCTTTTATGTTCTGTCTTCTTGCTCTGTTTTTCCCATCCATTTCCCGTCATCAGGAGACGCGCTCCATGATACGTATGTATGGCTGTCTCAGAGACTCACTTTTTAAAAGAGAAATAAGGGTTCCCTGATGGATGGGAATTTAATTGTTCCCCTCTCCTGCTTTCCTGACTTGGAATTCCTGGCTGGAACCAAAAAGTATTCTTCTAAAAGGAGGAGGGTAATTCAGTCTCAGCCAAATGAGACTCTGTGCTCAGCAGATTGTCCAGAAGAGACCATGAGGAGGGAACAGAACTTTTTTTTTAAAAAAGGTTTTACTTATTTATTTTTAGAGAAAGGAGAAGGAAAGGAGAAAGGGAGAGAAACTCAATGTGTGGTTGCCTCTCATGCACCCCCTACTAGGGACCTGGCCCGCAACGCAGGCATGTGCCCTGACTGGGAATGGAACCAGCAACCCCTTGGTTTGCAGGCTTGCGCTCAATCCACTGAGCCATGCCAGCCAGGGTGGGAACAGAACTTTTAAGGATCCCTCAGGAGTTGCTCTCTCATCTGCAGGAGAAGGCATTTCATGGGAGTGAAAAACAACCACCCTGAACCCCGTGTTTCCTAAAGAGACTGCAAGGGGGGGTAGCTGTCATAAATCCCAAGGACAGTAAAGGGCATGTGATTGGTGACATTCATGCACGATTATGCGTCACAGCAGATGTTGCAGACTTGGGATGGTTCGTGGACCTCTCGGACAGTCACGAGGGTGATACAGCGACCATGGTGAAGTCTGCAAGGACAGCCACGATGCCTCAAGCGGGCAAGGACCCTGAAAATGCAACGACTGGTTGTCCTCACGCCTGGGTGTAAATGCGGTGCTGGAAGGAACGTCCCCCTTTGGGAAGGGCGAATTTGTTCCTGGGGGCCTGTCAGTGCATACAATAACCTGTGTGTGTGTGTGTGTTTGTGTGCATCACGGGCACGGTGTTTGTGCAGAAAATAAAGGGAGCACGTTTTCATTACAATCCTGCTTCTCTGGCTTTAAACAGTTCAGGCCACACTGAGCTCCCCCACATTTCTTCACTATTTGGAAACGTGTGTGTCAATAACACAGCACCTTCTTTTACTTTCCCTTCTTCCCTTCCTCCCCTCTCCTTCCTCCTTCTTCCTGCCCTTCGAACATTCTTCCTTCAGTCTCTCCTGCAAGTCTTTCTGCCCTTTGTGATCACTTACAAGGATGCACCGCGTGCCTGTGCAGGCCCAGGCCGAGCTGCCCTTGTTTCTGCCAGGGACATGGCCCAGGCTTCCCAGAAGAACAGAGCTTTCTGTCCACCTCCCCGCGGGGCACTCGCCACACATGTCCATCTTTTTAAAACAGATGAGGTCATACCACCCACCTGTCTAAACCTCATGGCTAGCCTGTCGGAGTCTTAGACTAACCCCTCACACAGCCCCGGGACAGTGGCTCTGGCCCACCTCGCAGGCTCTGCTGACTTGCTCGGACTCCCTCAGTCTCCAAACTGTGGCCTTGCACCCCCAGACCCCTCCCCACTGTACACCAGGCCCTGTGCGGGCCCGCCCGGAACATGTCCTACTCAACTCAGGGCTCTCTCCTTGATCCCTCCACGTGCAGCGTTCTCTCTCCCAGACCCTGACTTACAAGCTCTTTCTCATCCTTGGATTCCCAGTACTTACCTGGTCGTCTAAACTCCCCTATCCTGGCCTTCCCTGTCCTCTTTACCCCCTTGGCCGCAGCACCTGTGTGAACTTTGATAGCCTCTTTTTTTAATGTCTCCCTAGATTAGAATAAGTGTTCCTTCATGAGGTCAAACCCTGGTCTGCCTTGTTCTCCACTTGATGGGGCCTGGGCATCTTTCTGGCAGATAATAGGTGTTCAGTTATTATTGCTGGTTGAATGAGTAAACACGGTTCCAGTCCTGCCATTGAAGAGTTCATGGCCTACACGGAGAAACTATACAAGCCGGTGCGCTGCATTACCGCAGACGCTGTGGGTGTGGCTCTCCGGGTCCCAGACAATCCACAAGGAAGGTGGATAAGCTGGGGAGTCCTTTTGTGAACATGCGAATGTCAAGTGTAGTGACTTTAATCTAGAATTTTGTTGTTTTATTTTACTTTTCTTTAATCTGTGGGTATAAGGCTTTCTTAGTTGTCTTGGGAACAAGGAAACCGGAGAATTGACTGGGTGGACCACAGGGTTTTCAGCAGACGGGTGAAGGACAGGGAGGAGCTTTGCTTCGGGAACAAGTGGGACCAGCCACTCAGGGCCCCCTGACTCCCATAGCTCTCCTCTCTGATTTTCTTCGCATTTTGTCTTTTTTTCTTGTTTGCAATTGTTTTACTGCTGGTTCACATTCAGGTAGCTCCTGCACTCGTACCCACCATGTGCCGCCAGCCTGGCTGGGCAAGCCTCCCTCATTTCCTGTGACCAGTCCTAGGTTAGGACTCCAGATGGCCCAGTTTGTCCCGTGTCCCTCAGGCGTGGTCCAGCCAACCAGGGCCAGGGCTGAGATCTCGTGGGGACATGGTGGTGTCCGCGGGAAGCCTCGGGTAGAAGTCCCGGGAGAACAGTGGCCCTTCCCAGGAAAGGGAAGACATGGCTGAGAGAGCAAGACGGTGATCTCATCCCTTAAGTTAAAACATCTCTATTGGGTTGTTTGGAAAACCTCTCCGTAGGCGTCTCTGTAAGTGACCACCACCATGTGAAACCTCCTCCTCCGGGGTCTAAGAAGGCTGCAGGAGATCAGGAAAACAGAAGAGTTTTAGGTTCTCTGGCCTGAGGATATACTTAGAGGAGAATTGTGTGAGGCCCCGAGAGCCTCGGTTGGGTGAGCGGGACTGGACCTGTGTCTCTGTCCCACGGAGCCCACGTCTGTGACATTTCACACGAACTCGCCACCCTGAGTGACCTGTCGCTCTCTGCTTGCAGATCGTGCTCGAGAACAGCAGCCGGGAGGACAAGCACGAGTGCCCCTTTGGCCGCAGCAGCATAGAGCTGACCAAGATGCTGTGCGAGACGCTGAAAGTGGGCGAGCTGCGTAAGTACCCCCCGTTTCCCACGCGGGTGGCGCCAGGCAGCGGCCCCTTCCTGGGCTGTGCCTGTCCCGCACCGGCGGCTCCCAAATTGGTGACCGCCACTCCCAGGCACCACGCAGGCCGGGCGTTCTCTGGCCTGGGTTTGCAGGGCGTGATTTCTGCATGTCTGCTCTGGGAAGAGACGTTATTAAAACCAATGAGAATAGGAAAGTGGGCAGGCGCTGTGACTGAACTTCAAGTCTTATAACAGTCAGTATATATTCAAACAGCCTTGCATTTAATACTCAGTTAGGAAAATGGCCTATGAATTTCTTTTTCAAATACCTGCTTTTTTGCCTACCAGTGGATCATTTTCCTTTCTTTCTTCTGAAACCATTTTTCTCTATAAAGAAAAAAAAAAGAGAAATGCCGTAATAAAGTCTCTCCCAGTATCTCACTGGTTTAAAATGCTTTCTCTAAGAAAGAAGGAATTGTTGAGGCAAATGGGGAGCTGACCAGGAGAAATGTGCTCTCAGAGATATGCTTATCGCTCTTTTTCCTACTTTTATCACAAATTTAGGAGAGAACACCCGGAAAAAGAGGGCATAATGATGTTCTTGCCTTTCGCTCATTGGCATAATTTGGCTTTAACCTGTCAAAGTGAATCGGGTGGAAGCCGGCCGACGGGCTGCCTTCCAATTCCTCCGGCGTCGGTGGAGCTGACACACACATGAAATCTTCCCCCGTGGGCTTCCCCGCGTGGGCACCAGAGAATTCCATTTGTACCCGAGGGATGTTGGGTGTTTGGAATTATTGTGGAAGCATAAATATGCAGTCACCTGCTTGAGAGCTTAAAATAATGGTCTGAAATGATGAATGGGCAGAAATCCAACGATGAAATTGGAAAAGGGGGTAAGGTTTAATTTACAGTGTAGAGCTGACTGCAGTGCCGCTAAGGTAAATGAGAAAATTCAGAACTCAGTGAGGAAAAAACTAAGAAGTTGGGCCTATTTTTTTTTATTATTTTAATTATATTTTATTGATTATGCTATTACAGTTGTCCTGATGTTTTCCCCCCAGCCCCCCTCCTGGCAGCACCCATTCCCTCGGGCAATCCCCCCACCATTGTTCATGTCCATGCATCATGCGTTTAAGTTCTTTGGCTACTCCATTTCCTATACTGTACTTCCCATCCCCATGGCTATTCTGTAACTACTTATTTGTACTTCTTTTTTTTTTTTTTAACTATATTTTATTGATTATGCTGTTACAGTTGCCCCATTTCCCCCCTTC